>JAJIZL010019350.1:23978-38440 GCA_023969395.1 Amblyomma maculatum | reverse complement strand
TATATATATATATATGCTGACACATAGAAGACAGTCACGTTCCCAGGCACAGACACCAAGAAGCCCCAAGAAGTTTAGAAATGCCCACTTTTAGAAGCTGACAGCTATTGTACCTCGAGCAATCTTCACTAACAAGCTTACTTGGTCTTGCATATCTCTCATATTGCACACTGATATTAAGGAAGTATTGGTTTCTTGAACGTAACCTTAAAAACGTCCTTCAGTACAACCATAGCTGCGTGTAACGCTTATGTTATATAGGCATGGGATCTGCATATAAAAAATATTGCATGGTTGAAGCTAGTCAAAAGAAAATTATTTCGTATTGGTTCGATTTTGGTAGCTTTGAAACCAGAAAGCACTGTATACGGACTCGACATGAAAATGAGCATTCAGTATGCTTGTGTTTTCGCAACATCAAATGGTGCTTTTCTTTTTCTGAGGCCAGACACGGACTTCACTTGACTTCCTCGTAGTGTGGCCTTAAATGAAAGCATTTAATGAAGTAATATTTATGTTATGGATCCTAGTATTGGTGATACATATTTTTGTTTGATTGCTTTATTTTATTTGGTCTAATATTCCCTCCATCTAAGGTCAAAGCTTCGGTGCGTGTAAAGAACAAACAAACAAACTGAAAGGGGGTGTTTCTGTCCTTTAACAGGGATAATAGCCCTCTCCAAGTTGCACAAAGAACTACACAAGAGCACAGCCAGTCTAGGCCTTCCACAAGCGAGCTCGAGCAGCGCAGCGGCACTTTGTCGTCCTTATCCTCGTCTTCGTGGTATTCTCGCCTACTTCATCCTTGTCTTCGTATATCCTCGTGTAGTTCACTACAAAACAAATAATAATTAGACTTCATTTGTATTGTTCATTTGTAGGCTAAAGAAAAGGGTTCTACTTAAGTTGAGGACAACGCAGAGGGCCATGGAACGAAAAATGGTAGGAGTAACGTTAAAAGATAGGAAGCTTGCACAGTGGGTCAGAGAAATAACTCAAATTACTCACATTCTAGTGGAAATCAAGAGGAAGAAATGGGCATGGGCAGGACATGTAGGGCGAAGAGAGGATAACCGATGGTCGCTTAGGGTAACAAACTGGATTTCAAAGGAAGGAAAGCGTAGCAGGGGGCGGCAGAAAGTTAGGTCGGCGGATGAGGTTAAGAAGTTCACTGAGGTCAGACGGATGCAGCTAGCACAGGACCGGGTTAATTGGAGGAAAATGGGAGGCCTTCGACCTGCAGTGATTCGCCTGGCCGATTTGGTATTGTTGCTTACTGTGGAAAATTGTGGGGGAAAAGAGCATCATTTATTTGTGTTCCAAGTGTTACACACTACTTTACTTGCCATAAGAGTCGTGATATGTGGAATTCGCTTTAAACCTCCGGGGTGGGGTGAATCAGTGGTCTACATGAATTTAAGTGGTGATCTCATTTGTTCCGTACCTAAATGTAAGCTCCGTATTTAGTATTCGATAAAATTTTCTTGCTATATTCTCAGCTATAACGCTTTCTCTGACTAACTGACAAATTTATTTCCTTTTGCGCTGCCGTTACTGAGGTTTTCTCTATGCGGCCTCACCTGCTGATCTGTTGTTTCGCAGGCACTATACCGCCGAAATCAAGAGCTTAGGGAATGCTGACCCTCGTCTTCATTGATATATGGATGCATAAGTTCAGGCTACAAGGCTCCATCAACACCATCATCATCATCAGCATGACTACACGAAATACAGAGCAACGGTGTGTCCCATATCCCTATAATTCCCCCTGTGTCGGGCACCCCGCGGCTACCCCATCTCCGCAAAATCTCCAATATCACGCGCCCACCTTACTTTATCCGGCTGCTCCTTACAGTGCCCTTGCGGCCGCTCAGACTTCACCCCGTTGCCTAAAATGATGATGGTTATTTTAGCTCCGCATTACGCGGAGTTAGCGTGCCGATCAGAAGCTGCTCCATGTCCTTTCACGTGCGTCTGGAGAGCGCGACACGTACCGGCGTCTCGTCTCGTCGCCCCCGCGTTCGCTCCCGTCGTACTGGCGTCGCGTCGAAGAGAGGAAGCCCGCCAGCACGAGATGCCAACCACGTACGCTTCCGCAGCGCTCTGCTGAAACCCCGGCAGTGTGCCCGTGCGACACGGGTCGCGAGGCCGTATTTTCCGCGCTTTTCTACCCCCCCCCCCCCCTCCCTTCTCTTTGCCAACTCAGCGTAAGTCACCGCTTGCATCGCGGAGCGCGCGGTGTTTCGGAAACCCGCCCGATCACAGGGAGACGGACGGCTGGCCGGAAACCGGTTTACACGCGACGAGGAACGCGGGCTTGTTGTTATTATTATTTTTTGTTGCTAAAGCTCTAGGAGACAACGATTGTGCCCATGTTGGAATCTACGCAGCGAGCCCGTGATGTGCACTGTGACGAAACAATCAAGTGGCGCAGTCTTCTGTTGTGCGCAAGGTCGCACGGCAGACCCTATTGTTCCGTTTTGGCTCGGCAACCACTGAACGGACATCGAGAAAAACTCCATCGATCTTTTTTTTTTCTTTTATTTTTTTATTTTTTATTTATTATTATTATTTTTTTTGTAAGCATCGCTTATATGGGCGCTTTGTGGCCATGTTGGTACGCGCTGCTCGGCGGATTGTATCAGCATGGACAAAAGAAGTATTTAGTCCTGTGGAAGTCGGAGTTCTAAATGTTCTTCAAGCCTGAGCACATGGAACTAAACGGCTGTGCAATCTGTTCGCAATTTTCATGAAATCGACGCCACGCTGTGGTGGAGACGCTAACTGCACCGAGTACGCTCGAGAGAGCGCGTGCAGAACCTTTCTGTGCCTCGGATGAGTGGCAGTCCTTACTCGATGTGAGTAAAGAACCAATTTTTAAAAGGAATATTTTACTGCGCACTGCAAGATTGAACCATTCCTTTTAATATTTCTATGAAAGTGTGGGCGAAGATGCGGAAAGCTGTCTACGGCGATCAAATTTGCATTTCTTTGGGATTCAAGAATCGAACAACGACGTGTGCTCAATCTGAAACGCATATCGTTATCGATCATTTATCGGAGAAGCTAAACATTGCCATCTAAACTGACGACATTGAAAGAGCACCCAGTTTGGGTCGCTTTGAACGTCCAATCGTCCAATCCTCACCTTATCGTAAAATTTCTACAATTCAAAGATAAATTCGAAATCCTTGCAACAGCATCAGAACTGAAGGGCGTGCCTTTTTCTGTCTGAGAAGACTTCTCTGCATGAGTACGTCGAGCCAGGGAAAAACGTATACTTACACGCATTTCAGTATGAATCCAAATTTTAGATCAGATACGATAAGCTCCACATGGATAATAAACAGTTCGTCTACGAAGTTGACCTCAACGAAATAACAAACTGAAGTACCCGGTGGTTGATGACGCTTAAGGTTTCAAAGTGCAAGTACATGACAGTGTCTCGTAAATGCAACAGCTTAAATTATCGGTGTTCTTTAAGATAGAGCCATACCGGTACTTAGGAATAATAATTACTAGCAAACATTCGTGGTGCGAGCACATGTTAAAAATTGTAGTTGATAGATAGATGGATTTATTTGAAAGTTCCAAATCGCTCAACCAGCTGCGGATATTGCGAAGGTTGAAGCCGGCCGTGTCTCCTCCTTCCATCCACAAACTCGCTTAAGAAACATTCATTGGTTACTAATCTAGAATACGTCTCACCCCTTTTGGAGTACGCAGCAGTCGCGCCTGACTGGCGCAATAGAATCAGTTCAAAGTCGTGCAGCCCGATTTATTGCATCAAGCTATGACTGAAGGACCAGTGTCAATGACATAAAATCACCGCTTAACATACCGCCACTGTCTTTTTGTCGCACACTTGCCCAACTCTGCCTTTTCCCCAAATTATACAGCAATTTCCCTCACGTTCACTGTACACTTCTACTGTCTGCCAATAGAAAATCACACCGTATTTATATCAGTCTAAGCCTACAGCGCTAACACGACTCCACTAATACTTTTCGTAACTGATTCTTGCCGTCCGCAACTGAACAGCGAAATGAGCTGCCCGAAGCGATTGCATCTGAGCGCGATCCGATTAAATTCGAAAACCTGCTGTTATGTTATCTTCACCCCTAGTCCGATTTACAGGGCAGTGACCGTCACTTTTGAAGAACCGCCTTGCAATTGTAACATTTTTCCAATTTGTTGAACCGTTACCTGCGATACAGTTTTCACCTTAAGCTCCTGATATAGCGGGATGGCTACAGTGTATCTATAATTGTCCACTGTTAACGCTATGTAATGCTTTTCCAACATTTGCCTTCGACTTCTTGACTGTCACATACCAAATGTTCCCACTTTTTGTGTTTGGGTTTTTCTTGCTCCCTCCTCATGTAAGGCCCCGACTCGGGGTCCTTAAGGGGAAATAAATGATGGTAAATCACGATATTGCGCAATCGTCTCGAGTTTATAAAGTTGATTTCCAAAAAAAAAAACAAAAAACAAAAACAAAAAAACGAACTTGCGAGTCTCAATTACGGCGCCATAATAATGCGGTGTACGTCCCTGGGTGAGCTAGTTACATAATATTGACGAATGAAAAATTAAAAAAATATGGGGGTTCCTTAAGCTATGTCTTCAGGGTACTACGCCACAGCGTTAATGGTTCCTGGCCGCCAGTTCCCCTCGCGATTTTTTTTTCGCGTACATGTAGTCTCCGCTCGCTTAATCATCAATCCCTAAAATTTGCATCTAATATCAGACATATTACCTGACAAACGGCATCAAACGTAGAGCACGCCATCCAAAACGTATATGCACGACTGTTACACACTGCTGTACATTTTGGGTGGCGACCAAAGAGTGCGTGGTCAGGTACATTAAGCGTATTTAGCGCCTTTGGCCGACCCAGCGGAGTTATCAATGAGAATTCCCGCCTTCAATCCGGAACCAAATCGCCACAGGCTTGCGTTGGCGCGAGGTAAGGCTCATTCGTGCCGATAACCTTGTACCCCCGGCGAAAGGAGCAGGCGCGGCGTCCGCGTGGCCGCAACCCTTTCCCTCGTGTACTTGTGTATCCAGTGAAGCGTTGTAACGCGCACCCCCGACCCCTCAGGCCTAACTTATGTGACGAGGGCAGAGAGCTCTCTCTCTCTCTCTGCCGCCCTCGGTTCCGCCCGCGGCGCCCTCCGCTGCTACGATGCCTCCTGACACAGAAATGTGCCCCCGCTTGAGCCCACGCATCGCCAAGGGGAATCTGGATCGCGCGTGTGGGTCGGCAGAGCGGACGAAGACGGCCGCCCTGCCTGCCTGCCTGACTGCCGAGGACGCACTTGAGGCCGCTGTTCTGTCCTGGCGCATGTACCAGCGTCCCGCAGATGTGCGACTGTTGTACATCTGCGGGACATGTACATGTACATGTCCCGTACATGTACATGTACATGTGCGACTGTCGTTAACGCCCAAAAGGCTGCCAACATGTTAACATAGGAAGCTCAGTCCATTTTTGGCATCCCACAAGTTACTTCAGTATTGATAATTTGTAGCCCCTTGCAACTGTTCTTATCGGAGAAAGTGCAGCATGCAGGGGATAAATGAGGGTGGATAAAAGTTGGCTCGCGCCGATAGATTAAAGCGTGTTAATGACAAAGAGTATACCCTCACTAAAAACGACCTTGGATAGTATAGAAACAGTCATGGAAAGAAATAGAAGCAGCGCTACTGTATCGTGAAAGAAATTTAGTGGTTACAACGTACGACCCCTGCTCTAGGGATGAGATTGCAATTAAGCAGACCGCCTAGCATTGTCAAGGGTCTCCTACGACGTATTCCACTGCGGGAGTTCACATGGGTGAGAGGGCGAAATTTCGCGAACCACAACGTTACGCCCCAGAAAGCCTCATCTGCGCCGTTTGATGCTTAACATGCCCGCTCCGCCACCTTATCTCAGTGGATAGATCGCTCAACTGCAGAGTCCAGGACGTAGATTCCATCCAAGCCACGGCGGCCGAGTTTCAATGGAGGCGAAAAGCAAGGTAACCGTGGGCTGTGCGATATCAGTGCACGTTAAAGAACGCCAAGTAGTCGAAATTTTTGAAAGCCCCCTACGATGTCCCTTAGGGCGGATGCTGCTGTACAGACGTTAAATCATGAAATAAACCATAGGATGCCTGTTCTGACAACCATAATTTCATTAGATTTTTTTTTGTGTGTGATTGCTTTCCTTTCTCCCTAGCTTTACCTCCGCTGTCTGACAGGCTCGTCAGTATGTTCATTTGTATTTCATTGATGAAAGTGACAGTGAATCCCAATTAGCTCGGGCGTGTATCGATTGATTACCGCGTCCGCATGACGAATGGGCTAGCATAGAGAAATTACGTGTCTCTATAACGAATCTTTATAAACGAAGCTTCACAAGTTACAAATGATAAGTACCTATGCAAAGTAGAATTGTCTCCTACAGATGGTTTCCATATCCAAACTGCGATAGCTTTTCTGTTTGTGGGCGCGTTGTATGACTCGATAGAAATGCAAGTAACATTGCTCCAACCAAAGTAGACCACCAACGTGCACCTGTAATGAAGAAACGAACGCGTCGTGCACTTCAATCCGGTCATCGAGGCAGACGTAGCTATTTTTTGTGTAGTTTTACCTCTTAAATCAAATACACAACTGTCTGTGCCTGTCCACCTAAGCATGTGTGCTTATTACCTATTACCACACCAGCAACTGTTTCACCATCTGAAAACCCGCCCTATTATTTTAAATAACCTTCGTCTCCCGTGATGAATCCTTTCCATCCCTCACTAACCCACATAAACTTGTTAATCTCTATTCTTCGAGTAACAACCACACGAAACATCCCCGTTCGAATCTACTCCGAAGAAGTTGAAATTTTTTTTATCCGAAATTTTCTAGTTCGTTAGCACATAAAGAGCCCAGACACTTGACTAAAATTGCTCACCGCGACCAGTAATGCCGAGGAATAAAAAATACAAGCCACGCATTGTTCCCCACTCTCTACAGCGAAAGAAAGGCTAGAAACCAACGCGCACAAAAAGGGCTGAAACAGCTCAATGGTGCTTTCAAAGTGAAAGCATGCTAAGTTGCGCGTAGCAGCTTAGTGATAGCAGCAACAAGGGCGTTTAATCGTATCCAGTTCAAATATTTACGTTAAATGAAGAAAGGGCAAACGGCTCGTCCTTTCTTGTACTCTGGCCTCGTGCCATTGCGCTGTTGCAGTTGAAAACTTTGTCTGACCAACGTGCCCATCAGTAATGATTGTATATCTTTGAGGAATTTTCATCACATCGTACAGGCAGAATAAAACATTCATGTCCCTAGATATCCCTACTGATATCCCTAGAACCTCCTGCAAAATCTACGCGTAGCACGAGCGGCATGCTGGTGTTGCACGAACTCTAAACACTCCGCAGGCGGCTTTTCTCAGTCAATTTATTTTTCTTGTTCTCCCAACACGCGCGTAGAAACGTCTGTGGAAAGTGGCTTTTCACACTGTTTGCCAAGTCGATCTTTCTCAACGCACACAGTTGTCCCTATCTGGTTGCGTTACACTCGAAGCCCGGTTGTCGCTGCGTGCAGGCACGCGAGTTGCTTCGTCGTTCGGCGGTGTTGACGTCATAGCGAACAGCATTCCACTTTGATTAATTGGAGGCGGACAACCAGTAATTGTAGAATCGCCTAGACCGCCCCCCAATGAAACTCAAAGGGGAAGACGCTGATCCATTGGTGGCACTAGAGAAAAGATTAGAGGCCAAAATCGAGGCTAAATTCGAATCTTTCACGACCCAAATTATGGGAGCAATAAATCAAATTCAAAACCAGATCCAAACCCTTACGGGCGAAGCACAAGCGGCAAAGGACAGAATTAGTTGCCATCAGAGAATGGCAGCAAGAAGCTGAGGAAAAATTTGACCAGCTCCATAATGGCCAGAGGCGCACCAAGTCTGGCAGTGGAACTGTCACGGCTTCCAACGCAAGCGGGCGTTAGTGCAGCAGTACTTGACGCTATTATAAGAGAAACCATTAGCTATAGCCCTGCAAGAGACTGGTATAGCAACAAAACTCTCTGGATACCAATCTTTTTCAAGTGACAGGTGAGAAATCTCGCGTCACGACGTTGGTTAAGAGGAACATTGCTGCAATCATGCACGAGATCACCTCGAAAGAAATTGAGGCAGTGCTATTGGAAATTCTTACGGGACAAAAAGAGCAACCAAGCGTGTTCCTCTTAAATTTGTATTGTACGCCATAGCAGAGAAAGGTGAGATTCAGGGCCCTCTTTCGCAAAGCGATAATGACAGCCGGGAGTAACCTCTTGCTAATTGTCGGTGACTTCAATGCGGTGTACCTGGAATGGGGTTACACTAAACAAGATCCTAAAGGCAGGCAGTTATGGGAGGACGTACGCGCACGAGCTGGGACTCACCTTGCACACGGACCCTAGTTTTCCATGCATGGTGGGTAACAGCGTCTGCGGACACTTCCCCTGACTTGACCTTCTCAAAAAATGTCACAGGTCTGAACTGGCAAAATTCGGAGCAAAATTTCGGCAGCGACCATTTCATTCTGGCCTCGACCCTTAAAAAAGGAGTAAAGACGCGCCGTGTGTGTCAACAGAGGGTTACGCAACGGGAACTGTTTAGGGAAAGGCGAGAGAAGGCTGCCGCACGAGGGATTACAAACATAGAAACATGGACGGAAGCCCTCATGCGTCACGTTGGAAAGGCAACAAAGACTCTTGAAGGGAACGATGCCCCGGAGATAGCTGATATCAAACTGCTTCACATGTGGGAGGCAAAACATGCTATGGAGCGCAGACTAAAGAAGCAAAAGTGGAAGCGTAATCTTCGATGGAGGATAGGTATGGCATAACAAAGAAATTGAAAATTATGAGAACAGAATTGGTCCAGCAGATGCGACGAGATGGAAGGGGGCATGAGCTTTCCCAGAACTTGGGGTCTGCTAAGATACCTATTAGATCTGACCAACTCAAAATCCCAATCAAAAATTAGATTATCAAAAGTCAGATACGCGTTCAACATGTACATTGGCGATACTCATAGTACCTCCCTCCCAGATTATGACGGAGCTCGCAACGAGAAGCTGGATGCACCCATCACGGAGGCGGAGGTCAGGGCATAAATATTGGGATTAAAAAAGAAATCGGCCCCCGGCCCTGACGGGATAACTAATAAAATTTTAAGAAACCTGGATGATGACTCCATCAGCGCTCTTACTGAGTATGATAATAATAATTGGTTCACAGGAAGGGAAAGGCGCAGTATCTGTCACACTTACTCTGTGGACACCTGAACCCCGCCGTAAGGGAATGGATGAAGGTGGGACTGAAAGTGGAAAGAGAGAAAGGGGAGCCGGTAATGGAGGGCTACGGAGTAATTTCGACCACCTGGGGATCTTTAACGTGCGCTGACATCGCACAGCACACGGACACCTCTTCGTTTCGCCCCCATCGAAACGCAGCCGCCGAGGTCGGGTTCGAACCCGGGTACTCCGGCACAGTAGTCAGGCGTCTTACCACTGCACCACCCCGATGGGGCTGAAAAGCAGGAGGAATGCGCTTGCTGAACGAAGCAACAAGGCAGGGAAGCGGAGCGCGCGCTGCTTGCTATGGCAACGAAGATGGCCATTACGTGGAGTGGTAATGTAGCACCCCGTAATCAGCACAGGTGACGGCGACGGAGGAGCAGTCGCTCGCACAACTCGATAACGGTGATGCAATGAGTGTTTCGCTTGTGTGATTTGTGCTGACGGCGTCGCCTCGGAACGCTGCCAAGAGCACTTGTCGGCGACAGTCGACCGACGAGTGGAAGCGTTCGGTAGTGCAGTGTTGCCGCAGTAGAAACTCGCACTTGGAACAAGGCCGGGAAGAGCTAACAAGGCGTGGCTCGTCGTGCCAGGGGGTAGATGCGCCGCTGGAAAGAGGATGACACTTTAAGAGGTTCGAAGCAACGTTTATAAATGTTGGTTCGAAGCAACGTTTATGTTCGAAGGCTGAACGTGACATGGTTGGCGCCATGGGTGCTTAAAATGTCTATAAATTTGCCTTTACCAGCATTATCGTCCTGTTTGCTTGCATCTGCCGGACCGAGTTTATGTGTCGGGAAGGTGATAGAACAGGAGACTGCAATTCGAACAAGGTTGATTATGCACGTTGTCACAAGGACACCAAAACCAGCTTGCCACCCGACAGCTTTGGGCATCTAAATGTTGCTAAGTCTCCGCTAAATAATTTGCTAGGCAGGCAAGCTTAACTCTGCTGATTTCTTAGGGCCTTGTACACACACCCCTCTACAGTGCTCTCTGCATGGGCCCAGATGGTAATGACTAAACAAAAAAATTACAAGGGTTCTACGCTGCTGAACCAAATATTGAGCGAAAGCATTAGCTGCGGGTGACCGAGCGTTCTTCTTCTTCTCTTTTTCTTCTTCCTCAGCCCGCATATAAAGCCCCGCTTTAACCAAGCCGTATGAATGTGCCTTAGTGGCCTATAGGGGTAACGTGAATGCCAGGGTCCTAGCAGGCTGATTCTGACATAACCGTCCCATGTGAAACGAGATACCTAAGTTGGCAGCTCCTTCCAGCCCACGTGGGGTGTGACGTCACAGCGTCTCGTGGGTAAGAAGTAGCTACCGACCGCGCTCCGCTGAAGGCTCGAAACCTATAGTATTGCTTTCGCAATAAAACAAAATTGTTCGAAAGCGTTTGGTGGCTATTAGCGACAGTAATTTTTCCAATAAACGAAGCGCTCCGAGAGAGCCCCATGCTTATGCGCATCTCTCTACGCCCCAGAGAACAGTTACAGGCAATCAGGAAGTAACTCCACTCGAGTGTTTTTACACGGTACTTAGTAAACCCCCTTCAGTCCATCTGCCAGACGCGTACGCACCACGCACGTCGAAGCGCTTTCCACCTTGCTCACCAGAGCCCTCGAAACTCGAACCCCAGCATTGTCTCGCCCACCCTTGGGAACCTACTTGAATCCCACTGTGTAGACGAGATTGTGGGTGTAGCTCAAGCGGCTGTCCAAAGGACGATTAGCACCTTCTAGGGTTGGGGGAAAGGTTGCTGAAAGAGTTGCGCAAGAGGGATCGCTGCAAGTCGATGGCTGCACAACCCTTAATGAGCGTAGTTAAGTTACTTGCTTCCAATTATTTTCCGATAATTTTCTAAAACATATATTACATTTTCGGTCAAGCAGATGAGTACCGTAGTGAATGGAGACTATAATTTCGCATAAGAACTAATAACTTTGTAAAGTGTATCATTGCTTTTCGGCCCCGCCGGGGTGGCGCAGTGGTTACGGCACTCGACTACTGTTCCCAAGGACGCGGGATCGAATCCCGGCCTCGGCGGCCGCTTTTCGATGGTGGTGAAAAGCAAGGTGCCCGTGTGCTGTGCGATGTCAGTGCACGTTAAAGAACCCCAGGTGGTCGAAATTTCCGGAGTCCTCCACTACAGCGTCTCTCATAGCCTGAGTCGCTTTGGGACGTTAAACCCCACAAACCAACCAGCCATTGCTTTTTGCACCAACAAAGTGGATAAAAGTTTCAACAGTAAGTTTGTGAGTCAGTTGCTCCCGCGGCAATATAAATAATAAAACTGATATGCTCATTCTTTACACAGCCGCAACTTATGGGGAGTAAATTCCACGTCTTTGCTGCGGTTATTACCCTTTGGCGAGCAATAACTGGCGTGATAAAAGTGAACGTTATCATGGGGGCGAGGTGTTTGGAAAGTAATCGGTACCGCTATTCAGTTAGTCATCACAATCATCGGACTGCCACATAACAGTCACGAAGGAGGTCTAGGCGAGAAAAGACAGCTCAGAAAAGAGATGGCTATAACTGAGCATTAGGGCAATATTACGTAAGCTGGTTTTCTATAGTGTGGCGTGTAGTAGACTAAGTTACAACTTGATCGGTGATTGCGCGGACTGTATAATGGTAACGCGAACTTCCGCGGGTCGCCGGATCGAACGTCATGCACGATACTCGTCAGAGGCCCGCGCCGCGACGTCGCCTCTCTGTTGTGGACGTATATAAACTTCCCGACACATTTCTGAGTTAGACCCACTGGCTACCTCGCTCCTGCTGTGTTCTGTGCGCTGCAATACTAAACGATGCACTACGTTTTAATGAACAGTTAATTGTCCATTTTCGCCCGTGCCTGTCTCAGTACTCGGCCCTGCCTCACACCCGCTTCAAAATGGTAAAAGGCGTTTCAGCATCCTGGGTGATACTCCTATAGTGAATTTGTTATGCACGCTTCGGCGAGCCATCAATTAGGGCCGAAAAAATCAAGCGTGCACGAAACAGCCTACTAACGCCACAGGCACATAAGCAAGCGTAAGTGATGAACTCTGTCAGACTCAATGTCTCATTCATGCTTATTTCCTGTGACAGAAGCTACGCCGTGAGGTCCTTGCCTTTCACTTTTTGCACGATTTATGCATGACCGGTTTTAAGCAGGAATCTTCCTGTATAATATCGGTTGTACCCCCAATGGCATTAAAACGGTAAAAAAAATGGTAGTGACTGGCTTAGCCATGGTTGACCCAAGTTAGAAAAGCTTGGTTTTGCACGTTTTAGGGCTTCTTTAAGGATGGTAGTAGTCGAGGCTTTTCAAACGATGCATGATTTGAGTTCTATTTTGTTCACAAATAACTAATTAACGGTGCATCAAAGATAGCTGCAGGCGCTGAGTGTAAACTAAAGTTAAATTTTACTACAATAGCGTTAAATGCCCCGTTCAACAAAATCCGGCGTCGGTACAGGCGTTGTTAGTACTAATTACCTTCTTAATGGTACCTAAATAGAACCTGCAATCAGTATAGTACTACTGCGCTCGATATAAGCTTTGAAGAGATATATTGATGCTGTACGCGAAGTAAAATTTTAAATTAACTCAAACTAAATTAAATTAACAATTACCTAAATAACGATAATTTACAATGCTTAATATGTGCAGTGGAGTTATACTCTACGCAAGCTGTCCAGCGATATATGATTTGATTCTATCGCGTAAAATTCAATTTAAATCCTGATTCACCGATTAACGGGTATTTACGGCCATAAATTAATGGAGTAAAATTGTACTCGGTACAAGCTATCCAAAGAAATATGCTTTCACGCTGCAGCACATAGTTCAAATTTTATTTGCAGCTATCTAATTAACGGTAATTATTCAGCGCAGTAATTATTAGTGCAGTAATAAGCCATATAAAATACTCAACGATATATGACTTGATGTGGCAGTATAATGTTCAACTTTTAATCCCAATAAATGACGAGCTGTAATGAATTACGATATGTAATTAGTAGTCAGTCTGACATGTTTGACCTTGACTGAGCTTGAAGGTCAAGTTGACTGAACGAGGCGTTTTCTGGGTGCGTACCGGCAGCCTAGCAAGGCTTACAGTATGCTTAAATAAGTAAATAAAATAGAAATATCGCTTTAAAAACAAGCACTGCGGCCTCGTGAAGTGCCTTGTTGAACTGACCGACGGTTTCTTCGAAAGTGAGCCGGCAGCGCCGGCCGCCTCAAATAACTCGACGCCGGCGTTGGCGGCGCTGAGCCACTGCGCTCCTGTGACGCCGCTTGGCCATTGCAGGCTGCCTCGCACGCTCTTTCAAGGCCAGTCACCAGGTGCCATCTCTGAGCTGCTTACACGCAACAAGGTGCATTTGTGCCATGTGCAACAGTCGAACGTTGTAACCTTTATGAGTGCCTGCACGTGCCAGCAGTCATGCAATAACGATCAGATGAAAAAAAGAAAACAAAACCGGTTGGATTTTTAGAGGTGTGTGCGACGGTCACGACGTGCATCGATAGCTCTGCCGCTGTGAAATAAGTCTGCATAGTTTTGTCTCAGGCGCTAAGAATGATGACCTGCGTCAAAAACGAATTTCTGTGGTGCACGAGCGAAGTACGAACAACTGGTAAGTAATGTGTTTGAAACGATCTGTCTGACAGCATGGGCATCGAAGTATGTTTATCACTCAGTGATCAAGTTATGAGACGGGCCGGCGTGCTCGCATAATATCCTAGATCAAAACACCGTAATGTTTTAATGCTGCCTCTCGGCCACGCAACAAAGATTAGTGCAGCCCGAAGCTATTGGAAGTGCTCAAGAAATTAGCACGGCAATTTCAAGATCGGCAGTGCTTAGAACTCGCTCCTTTGCGAGTGCTTAACCGCTGTTTTCAGACGATCCTGCCATAATTGGTAAATAAAGATATCGAAATTATTCAAGCCATCGACTCAGCACTGCGGCCGTTCCGCGATCTCATCGACGGAGAACTCGTAAGGCAGATAAGTATCGTGTGTGCTACTGTTGCTTCGTAGCAAGGGCTTTCGGAGGTTCACCCGGGAGAGCCGTGGTAAAATCAATCAATCAATCAATCAATCAATCAATCAATCAATCAATCAAT
>JAJIZL010019350.1:0-23968 GCA_023969395.1 Amblyomma maculatum | reverse complement strand
CAATCAATCAATCAATCAATCAATCAATCAATCAATCAATCAATCAAAACGCCTCCACCGAAGCGTTGACGCGCTCGGACCATCAGGCATCTAATCCGTAGCAAGACTGAACAATCAAGTTAACTGTTAAACCCCCGCCTAGTCGCGTGGTATCATAGCGGACAGCCATGTCCACGATCGCGACGATCGCTATGTGGCCCCCCGTAGTCCTACGAACGAGGGGTGCAGTGGTGTCAGCACGAGCGCTCGCCATTGTGTAAACGCTTAAGTGAATTACCCTGGAGGTCGTTGTGCGAAGAGTAGAGCTGCGCTTTAGAACTTGCACTGCTGTGTAGCTTTTTGAAGCGAAAGCTTCACCACCCAGGCTCGGGCCAAGGCGAGCAACGGCTCACGTTTGGCATTCAGTGAGCCAGATGACAAAATGTGGCTATAAGCGAGGTCGTGCGCCACCCATTTGGTGTTCATCACTTTGACCTTTGACTAGAAGTGTGGCTGTAAACAAAGACCATAATGAGAAAGAAAAAAAAGCAGGTAAACTCCAACTTGCTTGTTCGTGTACGCGTTATAACTTCATTCCTTTCTTTTTGTTTGGCACCGTCGTCATAACCTATTGCGACGTCCTTACCGGGTAAATTAGTTAACGTCAGAACTTATTGTGGCGCCTCGCTGACACATCTCGCGGAATCTCGCAGACGCGGGATACTCCCCGTGAGCCTGGAAAGGCTTTCGCCTTAGAACTTTCTCCACCTGGAAACGAACCACCATCCCTCCAATCTCCAGTCGAGTAGTACTCCACGCAGGGCTCGTGGGAAAGAGATCGTGATTCTGCTTGTCTAGTATGACGGACGGAAATAGTAATGACAACAATGAAGATGCAGTTACTGATCACGACGACGATGATGATGATAGTAGCGATAATAATGGCACTGCAGTTAGTAATAATGGTACTGATGGTAGTGGCGATGACAATAGCGGTGAATTTAGGTGATGATTACGACACCACCGATAGTGATGATTACGACGAGTAACAAAACAGCGTAACCAAGCCTAACGAATTGCTTTCGCTTCATTTGGGTTTAGCGCGGTTAAACTACAGCAGTTATTTTATATCAACGAGATTGAAAAAATAGGCAATATCACTACACTGCTTTCGCGCGGCCAGCAGACAAAAGAGAATATAGCTTTTGTGGCAGAAATTTTGAATAGCCAATCCGCAGTTTCAACGGCAACGCTCACAAGTTCGCGGCGTTTTCAGGGAGAGCACCTCTTTCTCGCTATTAAGAACTAGGCGCCGTTATAGTTTTGTTTCATTTCAAATAATCATGACTGGTTAATTTAATTGCTGCAGTGATGCAACAGCAACGCTAGAAGAATTGTACTTCGTCGTATTTTAAGCCGCAGTTAAAGTGTCAGAATTTAATTTTTTTTTCTGCATTTTGTGCTTCCGCGCAGGTACTTGTAGTTTAGAGACTTCTGTTTCACGGTCTGCAATACAAAAGAACGAAATCATGAGGGAAGAGGGATAACAGACGAGCGCTTTTGAAAATACAGGACTCAACGAGCAAGCAAAACAAAGCGACCTGGCAGGTTGAGTCACCAAGCCTGTGAAGGGTAAGTTTAGTCCATCGGTAAACTCAACTTACCCCGTTTCAGGCATCGAAAGTTGATTACCGGCAAGTGAAAGCAGGAACAGATACCGATCTTGGACTTGCTAATTCGAAATCGAAGCAGATTACAGTTAAAAGTGAAGCCATCGAACCATCTTATGACTTCTATGACTTCGCAAAGCCTTGCTTATACCTGCACCAATGCAACAATAAGCCCGAGACATGCTCGCATTTTTTCTGACTTTCCCGACGTGCTGGGGACAGTCAATGCTGACCATTGTGACATCGCTCGAATCTACCTGGAGTCAGGCGGTGATCTTGCTTGGTTTTGTTTTCAGAGCGGACATTTGCTATGCAGGCCGACGATCTCCAGTTTTTCATTGTTTGTTTTCATCGTCTAATACAAAGCGCTTAAATAAAACTCGGCGATCACGTTCCTTAAAAGGCGCGATTCAATCGTGCAATCAAGAAAAATTATTGCTCACAGGCTAATCGCAGACAGAGACCTTCCTACGGGCGTCATTTGGTTCGACTGCGCAGCCGCCTATAGCTCGTCGTAACTGCCAATAACCATTGATTCGCTGTGTTTACATATCAGCGAAATGACACCGATACGTGTGGTATACCACTGAAATAACGTGATGGTAGAGAAACAGCACGACCGATAGAAGCCAACGAGTTCATTACAGGAGGAAATCCCCCATTGGACCATTTTGTCATCGGAACCGGCTTTTTTTTTTTTTTAATTGGAAGATGTGCCATGCACCATAGAATGAGGCTGTCTCTTGACTTAAAGTAAATCATGCAGTCTATTTACTTCAAGAAACTGGAGCAAGCTCCGGCTCTTAATATTGTCCATTGGCCACAGGTGTATATAGGTCGTCTTCCTTTGTAGCCCGACAGTCCAACTTATTGTAGCCGTCTTATTCTTGACGGCTACATTCCTGGGCATGTCCATGAAAGGTGGCGAAGATCCACCTCGGCGGATGTTCTTTGACATTTAGGGCACGTGCTCGGAACTGCATCCTCTTGAGAGCCGCACCAGCACGTCACCGACGCAACAAGGGAAGCCCAGCTCTAATCTTTGTAAGGGACACCTCCTCAATTCTCATTAGTTATGAGGGAGGGAGTAATTGTGCATGTGGGAAGCGGGACACTTGCACTTTTCCTTACAACAGATGCCAAGTATGGGAGAGTGGAGCGGGGATTAAAGAGGAGGCTTGTGGGAGAGGCACTCGAGTGGCTAGGTGTGCAAGGGTGTCTGTTTTTTATGATCAATGTTACTACCGTCTTCTTGTATTCAATGTATCTGAATTCGCTTTGTTATTTTCTTGTTTACAGCATGCATCTCCTGAGTAATACTTAGCGTTCTTGTAATTCTTATTTGAGTGCATAATGCACCAGTGCTGCCTGGTTTATTCAATACCGCTTATTTCGTACCCTCGCGGCCACGCCCGTTCATAGTTAGCACCTCGTAACAGGTGCCTGTCTTGGAGAGTACGAGATAACAGCTTGAAAAACTAGTATTAGACCTACTGTTTTTTAGGTACTTCCACGTAATTTCGCAAAGGATGAAAGAGAGTTTCGCAAACATTGTTGTCGCAGACTAAGGAAACGTCGAGGTACGATTAAAAAAGTGTGGTCAAGAATGTTGAGGCATGACGTGCATACAGTAAAGAAATTGGTAATTGTGAGTCGCTGGTATTTGTGCGAATAAAAAATAAAATAAATATATAAACAAGTACGTACGTTTGTGCTTAATTCCAGTCAATGAGAAGGCATGCTGTATACAACGAAATATCCAATATGCAGCACAAATATTTACAGCATCAGTTGGTACACCTCGTGAGAAATGCATTGAGTGTACTATCAGCACTATCAGCTCAATATAGACAATGTTTAGTAGAATTTAAAAGGGCCTCTAAATTAAATGACCGAAAGTTTCCCACTATAAAAGTGTGGTGATCTGCCATTGTCCATCGATAATATAAAAAAAAAGTCAAAAAACAAAATTGATCATAAGCTGCAAGCGCGACTTGAGGTTTCGATGTTACCGTTTCGTCATTTGTGCATAGTATCATTTTATAAAAGAAGTGCCGAAAGAACTTTTATCGCGCCAAGAACACGAATATTTTAATGAAAACGTTGAAATAAGAGTCGCTTTTTTAACATACGTTCCCTGAGCTGTGCAGTTTGCCACCGGATTTAAATCTTTTGTAGGCGGTCATTGCAACCGCCATCGCTTCGGTGGGGGACGACGGCTGTTGCGACGCGCGTCTTTCTCTTCCTCATCTTTTTCTTTCTTACGTAATCATGTTTGGGCCTATCTGCAGTGAGGCGGTAAGTCTGTTGTGCGGTGTCCCGCAAGGGTCTATTTTATCTTCTTTGTTGTTCAACTTGTATGTGAATGATATATGTGACCACGTGAAAGCATCCACCCTATTCCTTTACGCTGATGACACTTTACTAGTATCAAGCAACCCTGAGTTTTCATATGCCCTGGCTAACCTTCAGGAGGACGCTATTAAAGTTAGTGATTGGTTTGCCTCAAACTTAATACAAATAAATAGCACCAAATCCAGACTTGTCTGTTTTCGTAACCTGCACAAAAAGTGTAGGTTCCATGCATATATTTACACCCCTCATATTGCTCTTTGTGTTCTGTCAAACTATAGCTAGTGTTCCGTCGGTTTAGTATCTTGGTGTGCACATAGACAGTGATCTGACATGGAATACTCAGTTGACCCACATTTGTAAGAAACTTAGAAGTGTTGCATGTTTGTTGTTTAATTTAAAAACCACGATGCCTTTTTCTATCAGAAAACTAATCGCCCAGCCTCTGGGTTATAGTGTTTTAAGATACGGTATGTGTTGTTGTTTTTAGTGGCTCTTTCACATGGAAATGTCGAATTAATAGGATTTTGAAAAACATAGCTACAAGCATCCTCTACATGTCACAGGAGAATTTGCACCGCAGTGTCATTGGAACAGCCGGTTTGCCTTCTTTTGACAATCTTTTTAAACAAATTGTAGTACTAAAATATTTTTGGAGCAGTGCATACAGGCACATAAACACGAAACTGGTACCGTTGAGACATGTTCCTCGTTATCTTAAACCGAGAGTGCGTACTCACTACGGTAAAGCAACAAGACTCTATTAAGTTCCAGCTATCTTCAACGAACTACCGGCCGATGTATTTTCTTTGACCACACGCAAAAGACTGAGAGTTGCTGTTCAAGCGTAAGAGAACCTATACTGCGTAGTACCGATAAGCGTAAGAGAAACGTACTGATGTTATCGGTGCATTTTTGATAGTGTGTTGTCCCAAATGTTTCTTCTCCTTTTTTTTTTCTTTTTTTTTTTTTGGCCACTGATGGAGCTGTAATGTAGCATGAAGATTGCCGCGGCTGCCGGTTGTCGCCGCACAAGCTCAATTGTGGCTTCGGCGCTTCCGTTTGTGAGTGTTGTTTTAACTATACTGAATGAAGGTTATTATTATTATTCTCTATTTTCCTTTCTGCCCGTATGAGGCAGTGGAGGTGGCTCAGCTAAAGAGCCAGTAGCAGGACCGTGCATTTTGTTTTCCTTATTCTTACAGTCGCAACAACAACATATAACTCGCATAGTTTACCTTTGTTACCCGTCTATCTCTAATTTCCTTTTCTCTTGTTTCGTGTTCCAGCCGAATAATGTCTTTCATCTCCGGCTACTAGAATTTTATGCGCGTTTGTCATCATCATCATCATCATCATCATCATGACTATACCCACTGCAGTGCGAAGGCTTCTCCCATATTCCTCCAATTAACCCAGTCCTGTGCTAGCTGCATCCACTTTACCCCTGCGAACTTCTTACCCTCAGCCGCCGACTTAACTTTCTGCCGCCCCCTGCTATGCTTTCCTTCCCTTGGAATCCAGTTTGTTACCCTAAGCGACCTTCGGTTATCCCCACTTCGTACTACATGTCCTGCCCATGCCCATTACTTCTTCTTAATTTCCACAAGAGTCAGTAACTTGAGTTATTTCTCTGACCTGCACGCTATCTCTTAACATTACACCTACCACTTTTCGTTCCGTGGCTCTGTGCGTTGTCCTCAACTTAAGTAGAACCCTCTTTGTTAGCCTCTTCACAGTTCGGGAAACTTTCTACACGCACTTCAAAGTTAAGAACCGAAACCGTGTATTTACAACCGGCATTCGAACGTTTGGGTTGGGAACAATTTGGGATGTCAGTCAGTGCAGGACACTCTGCAGGAAAGGGCATTACGTGCTGAATATTTTTGAGAAGGCGGACCTAAACGTTCAGAAAATTTTGGTACGAGTAGGATTTCATACGACCGAAACAAATTGACTATTAAACAGTCTGTTCACAATAGGTAGTGATGTACCGAAAGGGGTAAGCAAATATTGTGAATATTGTAAATATTGTGTAAATATCAATATATCCATTTCTGACGGCGGGCTCGGTGCTTGAAATGTGATACAGATAAGATATTTTAGTTTCATGTCATGAGTCATCATCAGTCTGACTATACCCACTGCACGGCGAAGGCCTCTCCCATATTTCTCCACTTAACCCGGTTCTGTGCTAGCTGCATCCACATGAACCCTGCGAAATTCTTAACCTCATCCGCCAACCCAACGTTCTGCCGCCCCCTGCTACGCTTTCCTTCCCTTGGAATCCAATTTGTTACCCTGAGCGACCATCGGTTGTCCTCTCTTCGCACTACATGTCCTGCCCGTGCCCATTTTTTCTTGTTGATTTCCACTGAATGTCAGTAACTTGAGATATTTCTCTGACCCACTCTACACGCTTCATATCTCCTAATGTAGCAGCTTATAGATATTACCGAAGAGAGCAATAGAGTATTTCTAGGCACCATAGCAGTACATATACGTTACCGGCCGTGCACGTCTACCAGTGGCCGAGGTGGTTGGCTGCTGAGCCCAAAGAAGCGGAATCGAATCCCTGCCGCGAGAGTCGCATAGATGGCAGCAAAATGCAAAATACCCCATGAATGTATTGCAACGTCTGTGCGCTTTAGAAGTCCCGATGTTTGCAGAAATAAATCCGGAGCCCTCCACTACGACATCTCTGACAGCCCGAGCAGTTTTGTGCGGAAAAGAAGTGCCAAAAAGGAGTATTTAAGCCGGTTTACTCCTTCTTTGCTGCCTAGCGTATTCAGACGGAACAAGACGGAGGCCTTTACTACAACGCGACGAGACTGACGCCGAATGCGACGCCGCCGCTTCGCTGTACGGGTGTCGCATATGGGAACGCGACCGGCTCTGCTTTAATCGCGGGAGCGGGCGCACGCTCGAGGAATCGAAGGTCACCTGAGCTCTTGCGCAGGTATGGGCGCGACACACATCTGTGAGAACCGCGCTGATTTTCTCGACCCGCCGGCGTTTTTCACACCCGAAACACAACGAGCCCCTGTTATTGGTAGTGAGCGGTGCAACCCACGACTCGAAAATAAGCTGTGTAGTTCGAACATGTGTATCGAGGGCCACTTCCTTCTTCTGTATGAGGAAATACCGGACGGCTACAAAGGGCGGCTTGCCTTCCTCAAGGGTAAAAGCGATTTCAAAGTAGCAGCGCCGGATAATGTCCGAAAACAAAAGTAGCAGCCGAAAACTCGAGTAAGTTGGCGTGAAATCCCTCCTGGGAAAGTAAGCCAGGCGAACTAATACGAATGAAAAGCACAAATGACGTTGATTTGTCGTTTTCATAAATACGAGCCTCAGCCATTGAAAGGGATGACAATCGAATCTCTTGTCCTTTTCGTGGTGCTTTGATTCGTCCACCTGTGTTTTCTGACCCGTGTGGGCAGAGCTGGCCCACACGGGTCTCTCCGAGCAGCGCAGCCTGCTCACCAGGGCCCGGGAGGCAGCCCAAGCCAATAGTATCCTGGACTGAGGAAACCACCCACGCTATTCCGTTAAACAAATAAAGTTTCCTCTCTCTCTCTCTCTCTGAATTTGCTACAATCGCACTTTTTTTCTTTTTCGCTCTCTCCTTTTCCACTGGTCAAGCGAGATATCACCCCAGAAATGGCCACGTACTTGAGAAGGCTATGTTGTGCACGGTTGTGCACGTTCATCGTAAATGCGTTCTTTAAACCAACATACAATCATTTCTTGCTATAACCTTAATAAATAATAAATTGGTTCACAGGAAGGGAAAGGCGCAGTAACTGTCACACTTGCTCTGTGGACACCCGAACCGCGCCGTAAGGGAAGGGAGGGAGGTGGGAATGAAAGTGGACAGAGAGAAAGAGGAGCCGTAGTGGAGGGCTACGGAGTAATTTCGACCACCTGGGGATCTTTAACGTGCGCTGACATCGCACAGCACACGACGCCTCTTCGTTTCGCCTCCATCGAAACGCAGCCGCCGCGGTCGGGTTCGAACCCGGGAACTCCGGCACAGTAGTCGGGCGTCTTACCACTGCACCACCCCGGCGGGGCTTGCTATAACCTTAAAAAGCAAAAAGCATTTTATCGTTGGCGTATGCTCTTCTTATGACCGAAAATATTCGAATGCCTTTAAAGCTTTCAGTACGCTACACGTTTCCCCGTTATGAATATTAGATTCAATAGCACGAAAAATAAATAACAAACTGTAGTGAACTATGAGAATATATCAGGAAGACGAGGATGAAAAGGACGAAGTGCCGCTGCACTGCTTGAGCTCACTTGTGTGTGCCTAGACCGGCTGTGTTCTGGTGTTGTTCGCCGTGCAGCTTACGGAGGGTTATATTCCCTGTTAATGCACTCAGTAAAACCCCTTTTGAATACTTACACTGCACCGGCAACTGACAGCTGTAAGGCCTCGCCATGGTGGTACAGTGGTTAGGGCACTCGACCACTGTGCTCAAGAATGTGGGATCGAATCCCAGCCGCGGCGGCCGCTTTTCGATGGAGGCGAAAGGCAAGGCGCCCGCCCATGCGCTGTGTCAGTGCACGTTAAATAACTCTAAGTGATCGAAATATCCGGAGCCCTCCACTATGGCGTCTTTCATAGCCTGAGTCGCTTTGGCAAGTTAAACCCCACAAACCAAACTAAACCACAGCAGTAAAAACTACCGATTCATTACGCCTTCACGCGATAACCATCATCGTTCTGCGCAAGCAGCAACGTCCGTACTCAGTCGACCTCGGAATAAGCAGTACGCGAAGACTGATTGCCTGTCGCGTGTCCCGTGTCTCGTAGCATGTCGCCCTTCGATGCACCCAATACTACTGTCGCAATGTTTTGATGGATGTATGCGTACCACAACCTAAGAGGCACAGAAAAAACTATAAAGACTTTTCGCCCCTCCTCCTTCAGAACCCCCCCCCCCCCCCCCTCCCCCCTCACACTTTAATAAAGCGCCACTCCAAGCGGACACACTGCGGAGGCGACGTCGTTCGCCCTACAAGAAGCCTCTCGTGGGACCCGCTCTACAAGACGAGCGGAACTGGCGCGCCTGTTCGCTGTACGATCGCGAAGGACTGGCTGTTTCAACATTCCTTATTATCATTATCATCACTATCATCCCCATCATCCTCATCCTACCTATATCCACTGCCGGACAAAGGTCTCCTTACCGGCTGACCCTGTCCTGCGCCAGCTACTGCTGCGTTATCCCGCAAACTTGCTAATCTCAACCTCCCGATCTTACTCTCCCAGGCTCAATGCTATAAACTGCTGTCCATACGAATCCGGTCGTCAGCTCTTACCTCCAATCGGTTGTGCTGCCTTCGCATTACACGACTTGCGCGCGGCTATTTCCTGATATTTATTTTAATTGGGATAGCGTTACCCCGCTTGCGTCTTTTGCGTGGCCCAGCATTGTTATCTCGACTCACGATCCCTTCTACGGCAGCAGTGAAAGCACCGATCGGAGGACTAACCGGGTCAGCAAACTCGCGCTGTAAATCCACGGGAGGGAGATTTTAGTGGCAGAAAACTCCACGATACTGCTGTTGCGAGTGAACGCAGTGCTGCCTGGGACGAGACGCCGTGAATTGCACCCTTTGGAACAGTGTTGGAGCTCAGACCAGAGGTACGAGCATATAGGTCGTACCTCTCACAGCACTTGACAGGTGTGGGATTCGCAGAGAATGTCCCTTTTAAGGCGAAGTCCTTTTTAGGCTCATGGAACGATATCTCGTGCGCGAGAGTTGTGCGCGAGATCTGCCATATTCCGCGACATGTCTTCTTGTCTAGCGTTCCTGCCATCTGTAATACCACATTTGAATGCGCGCCAAGGAACGCCACGCGACAGGAGCGATGGCGCACCGTCCGAGCTCACCCAAGGAGGTTATATAGAAACCTCCTTGAGCTCACCTGACCGAGAAAGCGTGACAGATAGTGCGTCTTTCCTATCTGTAAACCAGCTATAATTACACGCAGCGCTGCAACGTACGCCAATAAGAGGCAAACGATGAGAGACAAATGATAGGAGAGGAAGGATATGCTTTCTCCACTTTCTTATTAATAGACATCTAATAGACCCTCTAATATTTTCTGTTTTGGTAGTTGCTTTTTAGGCGCCGTAAAAGGAACTTCCTGTACGTAAACATTCGCATTACGTAACCGCTCACTCAGCTGTTTTATACGTAGTCATTTCAAGGTCTAACGTGCGCAGTTAGTTAGCGGGAAGAAGAGAGGCATACAATTTATAAGCAACGTCTCAAAATTAATCGGGCACAAAAATAATTGCAGTGTCGTAATGTGTCCGCGTGTAATCCACACATCAACGTGTGTTCGCACAGTGTTCAGAGGCCATAACGCCTCTCAATGTTGAGAAGGTGTTAAATGTTCGGATTTTCCAACGAAGAGAGAGAAAAAAAAGCGGTTGAACATATAAAGATGTCACACCAGAGTGGCAGTATAACGGCATATCTATGGGTTGATAAGCCCGCCAAAGGAGAAGCTATTTCACGCAGGGTAGCTATTTCACTGCGACCAAAGAGGAAGGAAAAAGCGGGTCGCGATTGCGCTTCTTATTGTCATTATTTAGAGTACAATGCCTCGAGGCCAAAAACAAGCTTTAAGAACCGAAGTCATCTGTAGAGCTGCGGCAAGATGCTAGTGGGCCAAATACACCACATCGGCCGACCAGTCAGAGGGAGCAGTCCAAGAAATCACGCCGACAGCACCGGCCACAAGCTGCGCTATGCGCGTACTCACGTTGTAGCCGTGCAAGGAGGAACCGCAGCGGCGTCGCGTATTCCCAGCAGCACTCGGTATCCCAACAACGGAGCTCGGAGTCTGTCGCACTCGCGGTCGTGCAGAGGCCGGTCAGCGCACCCCAATGACCAAAATGCGCACAGATGGCCCGCGTGTCTCGCGAGACGCCGCCGACGTACTCCGGCGAACGGTGTGCGCTGCATCGACAGCGGGCAGCGCCCACTGCCGACGCCTACGGGCTGGCATCGCGCGGGTGAGAGCGTGGCTCCGACAGCGTGGTTGCCTGCGGCGGGCGCCGTCACGATGGGGCAAGGACGCCCCGGTTACATGCCTGCGGACCGAGGCGCCTCGCTCGAGTGGCGCTTTTGTTTAATCACGTGCGGGCCCTAAAGGGTGAAAGCGCCGGCCTACCGCGAGAAATGAGAGTCGATCAGGGAGCCACAGTCTCTCCATGGGAAATCACTGCACGTTGAAAGTTGGACTCGGAGCGTTGGCGGGATAGCATTGATTTACAAGCTCTAACAGGAGACACCCCACCCACTAAACATTCACTGGCTCCTTCGCACTCATAGCAAAACGAGCTCTTCCGATACTTCGTCGCGTTCTTGGTACACGACTGCAATGCAAGGAACACAGAAACGTAAAACGGGAGCACCACGATATGCGCGTTTTTTGTGTTGCATTTTTAAGCTTTGTGTTGTGACAAACATTCCGCAATGCAACAACATGCGGCGCGATCAAAACTGTAAAACGTATCTGCCTGTGTTCCCTGCGTTTACCGACGAGCGTGCTTGCTATGAACATTGCATGGAGAAGCTCTCCCCAGTGCCTCTAAACATTCAACAGTATTTTAGGTGCCTTACCCAGCCCTAGGCAACAGAGACGAGCAATGAACTTTCTACTTGCATATCTAAAAGACGTCGGACTTCTTGGCAAGCTTGTTGCAAGTTGCATGTCAACTTCAAGCATTTTTCACGCCATGAACTTTGTACACTTGCAGGTCACTCTCAAGCATTTTTTTTTTACGCTGTGAACAGCGTAGGCCCCTTTGTAGCAGTACGCACCTCCTCTCTTCATTGTTTAGCGTCACTCGACGACGCACCTTAATACGAATTTAATGGCAGTATTCCACAAATTCTCCTTTCTTACGCAGAGTATACGAATCCTAAACGCCGGATAAATTCTCCGCTTTTCTTTAGAGAGTTTTATCTCTCTTCTATTGTCTTTCATACACTGCCGCAGGCAATTCATCAATTATTCTTTTTTAACGAACATTTAATTATAGAGAAAGACTGAGCACCTGAAGACTTGAGAGGTCTAGACAGGAAGCAGCAGTTCTCAAAAGAGTGTAAATGGCGTTAATATATGTCCATTTATTATCCCAAGGATACTTGCAGGCATTAGGCATAGGGAAATGTTGCATTAAATGGAAAGGTGATGTTTATATTTGCACGTAAGACGAAACGATGAAATTTGGAACGTCAGTTTGTGGTGAGAAGGTTAACTGCAAGCAAAGAAAAAGTTTTCGGAGAAAAATTACTCCAAGCTCTCATTTCAAAACATTAAAGAGTGCGAACAACTTGGAGCCTTAAAAAAGAAAAATGTACGTCTATTACCCACCAGAAGATGCATTCAACTGTATGCCTCTCATAAGCAAAAAAAAAAAAAAAAAAAAAGCAAAATGTTTAAAACATTCGAAAATGGAGTGCGCGCAACTATCGAGTCAACATCTAGAGGCAGAGCAGACTGTTCCACTCCAAGATGGACTGCAGGAGAGAATGGAGGGGATATACCACCAGTTCTCGCCAATAATTATGAAAAATTAACTTTCTTCATAATAAGGTAACTTTCACGGTATAGCAGCGTCCACGTTAAGCGGACAATTAAACACAGGTGAAAATGATTTGGTTTGTTTTATGGGGTTTAACGTCCCAAAAAGACTCAAGCTATGAGAGACGCCGTAATCGAGGGCTCCGGAAATTTAGCCCACCTGAGAATACTTAACGTGCACTGTCAATGCCCACCATACAAGCGCCTTGCTTTTAGTCTCCATCGAAAAGCGGCCGCCGTGGCCGGGATTCGACCTCGCATCCTTGGGCACAGTAATTGAGCGCCCTAACCACTGCACCACCATGGCGGGCCAAATGTAGAAAAAGAAAACAGATGAAGGATGTGAACTGGGTAGCCAGGTAAATTGATTGTAATGGCTTTCAACCATTACAGTTAACCACCCAGTTACAATTAGAGGCTTCTCGCTGGTTTTTAATAACACTTATATGATCTTTTAGAGTTTCGAATGCGCTTTTACACTTTTAGCAGTTTGGTTCAGTTGATTTCGGGCATCATTATCGTAATTCGAAATTATGGGCTAGCGAAGAGCGCTTGGCGACGTCGATCAAAACCGCTGCGCCAATATGACCCAAATTGAAGTTTGAAGTTTGTTAATTGCTAGAGGTACAACGCGAATGGTACTTAAATTTTCTAAATTTTTTAAACTGATATGGCTGCTATTGTTTACCCGCTAGAATTCTTAAGTAGAACCTCGGTGTTACAGATACACATCTGTAAAATTACAAGGGACACTTAAGCTCGGCCTTTAAGGTATGATGCGATAGTGTAGGCTACCAGTCCACATATAAAGCAACGCTTTTATTAAGCCGTGTACGAATGCGCTTGCGTGGCCATGGGATAACGTGTGGTATCACCCTCCAATACGAAAGCAGAAGCCTAAGTTGGCAGCTCCTGCCAAACGTAACGTCAGGCAACCGAACGGCAAGAACAGTTCGCGACCATGTAAGCTGCCAGCTACCACGCATTAGCGCCATGCTTGTGATTTTTCGCTCACAACGCCAACGCCAGGTTTTCGGTGAAGAGGGATTTAACGCTATCGCGTTAACTGATTTATTTATAGGAAGGGAAAGGCGCGGTAACTGTCTCACTTGTTTTCTGTGGACACCGCAACCGCGACGTAAGGGAAGGGAGGAAGGTGGGAGTGAAAGTGGAAAGACAAAGAGGAGCCGTAGTGGAGGGCTACGGAGTAATTTAGACCACCTGGGGATCTTTAACACTATCGCGTTAAGATCGCCTCCAGAGTGATGACACCTAGAGGTCGCGTGACCATGAATGACCAATAACAGTTTATCCACAGCATGTGTATGCTCTATCCCCCCTCCGCAGTAGCACATGATGCACGGAAAAACACGTTTCCTTTTTATCACTTGCAACTTGTTGTTGTGGCTGTAGGAAGAAGGAAAAGAAAATGCACGGGCCTGCTACTGGATCTGTATTTGAGCCACCTCCGCTGCCTAGTACAGACAGAAGAGAAAGAAAACAGAGAAGAAAGAAAAGGAAGAGGGAGAGAAAGACGCCCGCCGCAACAACAGCTGTCGTCCACCACCGAAGCGGTGGCGGGTGCAATGACGGCCCACACCAGATAAAAATTCAGTGGCAGGCTACCCCCTGAGAGTACGCACTCTGAGTGGACTGTTCTGGTTATAAATGCAGTTTATCGCTTCACTGCTGCTGCTGGTAACTATTAATAAACGTTAATCAGACAGAGTGTTCTTGTGCTTTCATTCAGTTACTCGTTCCGTGTCTTAACCTTTTTCAGTGAAACTTTCATTTCCTCATAGCTGAAATAGATAAAACATTTCAAATTATGAGCCACAGCGTTAGAGTGCAATACTAATATGCTAAGTATATCGTCATCCACTGCGCGGCTTGTGATGTCGGTGTTTCGAATTAGAGTCCATTTGATGTATATCGCGTATCTGTCAAGTATTCATGAGCGAAATTCGTCCCACGATATTAAGCGAGGTTAAACTTGCGCACCTGATCGTCTGACACTGGCCGTCTCACGGTGTCGGGTTATGTAAGCATGACTGAATGACTCTCGTACTTATTAATCCATTGTTCCTTGAACGGACTCTACCGCGTGTCTTTCTGGCGCCCACGTAAGCCAACTAAGGATGAACGAGCTTTCTAAAAATTTTCATATGTAAGGAAACGTTGACGTGGTCGTTTGTGGAAAAGCTATTAGGTTCGCGTCAGATGTTAAGTAAGCCTATATAGAGGCACCGCTTGATGATAGAGATTGTTTGTAGGCAAGCTATCACTCGCTTGCAGATGATCATAGAAATGCTCATTACAGTCTAACGCGATTCACTTGTCGGTCAGCCCTCGTGTTACTTCAGTGCGCTTTACGTTCCAACATGCGCAATGCTAAACTAGTACAGTTAGCTGTTTCGAGTACAAATCAGTTCCTTACTTCAAAATGGACCCCAAGTCGCCGATTTCACATGTATTTAGTGCCATTTTTTCAATATGATGGTGTTGAGTCGGTTTGAAGAACATGCCAGCTCACTAGGCATCTAATAGCGACGAATTCGATGTCAAAGCGGCGTAGATTATGTACACCGCGCAGCTCACACGGATTTCGTTATCAGGAACTGGTTCACCCATCAGCTGAAGTTTATTGGCGCTCATGATCAGTCGCGTGTGCCGTATTTTTTTTTTTTTTTTGGTTTTCGCAGCGCAGGAACGTTTTCTAAAAAGCAGGTCAGATTTCAGAGCGTGTTAAAGATTCGGAGGTGGTCGAAATTACTCCGGAGCCCTCCACTACCATCACCCCTTTCTCTCTTAAGACTTTCACTTCCACCTTTCTTTCTTCCTTTAAGGCGTGGTTCAGGTGTCAGTAGTAGTGTGACAGATACTGCGCCTTTCCTTTGCTGTGAAGCAAATAATAATAATTAAAAATAATAATAATAATAATAACATTCGTTCACAGAAAGAGAAATGCGCTCTATTTATCATACTTGTTTTTGTGGGCACCTGACCTGCTCCGCAAGGAAAGGGAGGAAGGTGGGAGTGAAAGGGCATAGAGAGAAAGAGGTGCCATAGTGGAGGGCTAAGGAGTAATTTCGACCACTTGGGGAACCACGGACACTACTTCGTACTTCGCTCGCGGTCGGATCTCTAGCCCAGCCTTCCAGTTCCTCGCCTAGCAGGGCATCTTAACCCCTGCACCACTGCGGTGGGGCAATTATTATTATGCTGTATCGCTCCCGATTGGTGGTCGCCGCATTAGTGTGATTGACGTGCGCACGCTGTAAACAACGTGTGAACAACATCCACCGCGAACGCTGCTGTAGGCCAGGTGGACATTTAGACGTTCTACGCAGGGAGACCCTCGGGCGATGCCATCTCAGCGCAGCCTAACCTAGGCAATGGTCTACGAAATACAAATACAAAGGCTAGAAAAACTTCTATTTATTGAGTCGGCGCTTGTCTTGATTTTTCATTTCTTCATCGTTTTCTTTAGCTGCTTTAAAAAAGTAGTTTGATTATTCGAGATTATCACCCCAAGGTGACTCAGTCTTGCGAGACGCCGTAGTGGAGTGGTCTGGTAATTACCACCACCTGGGGTTCAGGTGCACTTACCTCACACATTAGACGGGAACCTTTCTCAAGTTCAGCGCTGAAAGAGTCTTAGACAATAGCCGCCACTCTAACCTAGGCTCTTAGCCCCAGCCGTCTGCGCGGTACCTGAAAAATGAATGCTTAGCTCATTGAGACCCACACAAATTTATCAACACAATATTTTCAAGCTTTATTGCCGAGGGGAGCCGATTGGCAATTTCACGTCAACACAGCATGTTCTTTCCCCGTGGAAAACAGGAGCCAGGGGTCGCAGCCAGGCTTCTGAACTGTTACGCCGCTTAAGCATCAGTTTAGCACGAACTATTTATAAGCAGGAACTTTCGTGCTGCGAGCATGCCTAGAATTTTTTAAGTCGAGCACAAAATGGGAGAGAAGAGTTCGGCAACCCCCTGCTACTGGCTCATTGAAAATGCGTTTCTTTGGTTTCGTTAGTTTCGAAGTGCTTAAAAAGAGCGAGTTTGCAGGCATATGACACAAACCGTATAAGACCTTGTCAAGATTGCAGCGCAAGTGGCTTTCAGCGTTTGCGCATGGTAACTCCTGAAGCGAGCCAAACAAAAGTCGTTAATTGTGTATTCACTAGAAATCATTTTCGCCATAGAATATTTTTCAACCCCAGAAAATGCGGTTAAAATATACAGTCAGCAATGCGACGACGAATTATTCACAAATGAGTGTAAACTCCAAAAAAGCACATAGGAAGTTAAGTGGAAAAGCTCAATTTAGGTAAAGAAGCTGACATGACTGCTTGCCAGAAAATTTAACCTACAGCTAAATATCTCCCACACTGACCTCTTCACTCGGTGGAACAGCGACATAGAGAAGCTCTCTGCAGAACTTGTGAGATGTTGCGAGCGTTCATAGCAGCGGTAATTCGAATAAAATAAATAATTTCCCTAGCTCTAGATATTGCTGCCTGCACGCTCGACGAGAAGATGTGAATTGTATTTAGCGTTATATTGTTATACCCAGTTCTGCTATGTCCGATCTTTGTGTTTTGTCCCGCACGCAGTGTACCGACAGCAAAAATGTCATTTACAGCGTTCTTTTCTTTGTGGAACAAGAACGAAACAAGTCCTTCGACAACTTCGCACACAAGGCGCCTATGCATACTAACAATACAATCATGAGCAGCGCAGGAACAGAGCACACGTCAGGATAAGAGGCGTCAACAGTCCTCGATTGCGCTATTCCTTGCACCATTCTTCACCGACACATCGTTGGTTATAACAGTTCCGCGTATACGATAGCCGGTGCATATGTACAGCACAAGAGTCTGGCCTTCACCGCCCGTCCGTCCTGGGTCGCGATGATCTCGCTGGGGCGAACTCTCAGGTTAACAGGCAGCCAGCTAACCAGCCCTCATGGGCGCGCACTGACGGCGTGACGTGGTCTTGGGTCGTCCGCACCGCGGGCATCTACAACAGCAGGCGACGTACAACAAGGCTTGACTTATTTGGCCCCGCGCTGGGGAAGGCCTCCCAACATTCGGGAAGACTGAGGCACGTTCATGGAAGACTGTAATGGCGGCCATCCGGCAACGGTCGATGCCTCCCGGGGCGAGGTGAGACGGACAGGAGAAAGGCGCGCACAATTTGTTGACTGCGCCATCTGGCCTCCCTAGAAACCCCCATAGGGAGGTAGGAAACGAAATGGCTGCTGTTTCGCAAGAAACCGCAGCGCGTCAAGTATCCAGCGCTATGTAGTGTGTAGCGGCGAATATATCGTGGCAGAAGAAACTAAGAGCACAAATAAATCACGTGGCACCTAGTTACTCACTGTCATTTGCTGCCGTTACGTAGTTGAAACGATGCAGAAGACTTAAGTAGCACCTTAAGAAATGGACGCTGAATTTTGATTCAAAATAATACGGGGTCAATGATCAATAAAGAGTCGTCATCCCCGAGAGCATATGCCCTACCTATGTTAATCCGACGGGAAAGGAAGCTGCGCACGTTTTTCTCACGAGCACGCATGCTTTGCCCTGATAATAAGATCTAGCACGTCTGAACACTTAACATATAAAGAAAGAATATAATCTCGAGTGCTTTGGTTAAAGTTGTCAATCTCACGCAATACGAACTCCAGGCATGGAAGCTCTTCCAGCATTCGACTATCTGCTGTTACAGGCCTGTGTAATTACGAGTGAAACTGATGCAGGTGTTCATGTGGAACGGACGAAATGCATTTAGACCTCTGCGAGGAATGAAATGAAAACCGTAGAACGGTTTTGTTACTAACAAAACAATGATCCCCCACTGTGGCCTCGAGCAACGAACGTCTGCGCCTTTCTTCTGTCCGTGACTTTCACCGTCAGTGTCCCCGCCTGGGCTCTCGGGGGCTAACCGTTCCGGGATCGCCGCATCCCGCTCTCTCTTCACGTGGCGGGCAGTTGGTCGTCATCGACGCAGGCCGGACCTGCAAGTGCCAGTTCCCGGCCATCGACGGTCGCGTCTCGAATGCAGCCGACGAAGCCGAGGTAGAGCGACGCTGGTAGCCCAGGCGGAAGCTTGGGACAACCACCCAGCCAAAGCAGGCCGTCAGTGTTCAGCTGCGTCGCTCCGGGAGCCGCGCTGGCGCTGAGGGGCTTAGCTCCGTCCACAACAAGTGTCGCCAGGCGACCCTGGCGTTGTAGCCGCGCCGTGTGCCATTGACCGTCGTCCAGGCGGGCCTCGGACCACAGTTCCTGTCGCCTGGCACCGAGATCGTAGGAGACTAGCAGCCGTCCCTGGTCCAATGCCAGCGCCATGTGGTCACCACGACCACCTGTCCATAGTAGCAAGCCTCGGGGCTCCCGTGTACGGAAGCGAACTTCTACTTCATTCTCCGGAGCACCCCTGCAAGGCGCATCCACATATCGTATTACACGCATCATTTTGCAAAACAATGCGGAGCCCACCATTGAGCACAGAATGTCTTCTAGATACTGTAAAGCCATTTAATGATCATGGGCATCTTAGGCTACAAAGTACATCTTCAAGACGTGTTTGAGACTTGTATACAAGACATCTTAGGCAAATTGTGTTGAAATTCTCCTACGAAGGACTCTCATGTCTTAAAAGTATCCAAGACGTTCGGAAGTAGTATTAGCAAGTTGTCTTCAAGACGTCCGGCTTCAGATTTGCGGGCTTCCTAACAAGACTGAAACTTGGCTACATTGCTGCATATAAAGCTTCAGTGCAATATTTACACTGAAGAGGGAAAATTTATGATCCACTGGCCATCAGAAATGAAGCTAGAAGAAAACTCAATGCGTATGTGACCGACATGTACTGTACATACATAGATAAGCGCATGGGAGAGGAATGTTTTGCTGTCGGAGACAATTAAGGCTCTGCCCACTAACCATCAGTAAAACTACTGGAAGGCTGTGCGCGAGAGCTCTCAGGATAAATGATCCGTATTATAGATATCCTAACTAACTCATAATACGAATTCGGGACGTTTACGAGTTGTTTTGCCAAAATATGCAGCACATTTTTACACATTTTGTTGCATGTTGTAGCAATCGTCCACTTCCGTTAATGCACCTATTTTTAAACTAAAAGATGCCATGCAATATAGCAGAAATCTTAGAAGACTATTCTATACGTATACTAAGTCATTTTTCACTCAACATCAATCCTTCCATGAAAAATAAAATGAATTTTGGCGAAATAGAAAGATATCTTATGTAAGGCTCAACTAATCCTTCAGACAGTTACTGAATGCTCATAAGGCAACCTAGAAATACAAAGTGTAAGACACCTGGCTTAACGCTTTCAAGACAATTACCCACATCTTGAGATACTATTTAGTCACCTTCAAGCTCAACTAATGCTCCAAAGTTTTGAGCTTCAAGATATTTTGCAAGGCTTCTTGTCAAATTCCCAACAAATTGAGATTTCTGCGAATGGAAAGTCTACGCATGCATGACAATCATATCCCTGCAGTTCATTTTGTCTGTCCCCAAAAGTGCACCACACTCCTTGCCGGATCGCTGACTGAGCGAAGTGCGTCCTTGAAACAAAGATCAAACTCGAATTAAAATAATAATAATAATAGCTAAACAAAACGTGCACAAGAGTAGCATTTAATCAAAATAAAGTGAGACAATATCAATTGCAACTCCTTCTTTACATCAGTAAAGACTGCAGTAATTATTTTGGAGTTGTTCTACTTTATTACTCGCTGAGCTTTCACTTTCTTCTCTCTTCTTTTTAAACACATTTGCTTTCTATTCCTCTTTTTATGTCTACTGTCATAATCACTTTTATCATTAATCAATTTTGCACTGATCATTTCATTCACCTGTCAGCTATCACTTTCTTCCCAAATCCGTTTATTATTAATCATTTACCCACTTTACTGTTAACCATTCACCTTCACTTTTTTATCATTTTTGCTCTCGACTTTCACCACCGGGATCAACCAGTCCTCCTTCAATGGCCCTACAGAAATCTGCTTGCCCTAGCGGCTGCTGTCTTACTGCGCTTATCGCGACGTTCAGTATTTTATGCCGGCATTAGCCTCGGCAAAGCGCTGACACTAGTCTCCCCGACTCTCCGAACGGTCATTTTGCCTGCCTAGCTCTTGCGTTTTAGAAAATTAGCTCTATTGCTCACTTATGTCAAAATCGCGTTATTCCGCGAATCGTAAAAAGAAAAAAGAAAAAAAAAAACGGCGGTCGCTATCGAAACTGCGCAAAGCCATCGCATAGGAACAGGGCGTACCACGCGAAGGAAAGGTGCAGTATCTGCCATACTTCTAGGTGAATACCTGACCGCGCCGTGGGGGAAAGAAAGAAGGTGGCATTGAAAGTGAACAGATGTAGTGGGGCTTATGAAATAGTTTGGACCACCTGGGGATCGTACTTTAACTTCGACTAAGATCGCACAATAAACGCACGCCTTTGCGCTTCGCCATCGAAGCGCGGCTGAAGCTGCATTGTAGGTTAAAGATCGCTAGGTTATGGTCGATCACACGTATGCCTCTCCGATTCTCACATACATATAACTGCTTGAAAACTACAGGCTGTCTCGCCGTACAATACCAACCCCTTACCTCACCCTGTCGCCCCAAGAGGCAGCAACTTACCGCCGCCTACAAATAGCTTTCTTTCACCATCTCTCCTAAACCTCTGGTACCTGTCCCTTTATTCCCCTGACTGCCCCATTGCGGTGATCGGGCAACGCTCTACCACATGGTTTGGGAGTGCCAGGTTACCCTTTCGCTTTGTCCACTCCCTCACCGCTGCATAGAAGATTGGGAGGCCGCCCTGCAGGGCCCCTGCCCGTAGCGCCAGCAATGGCTGGCTCGCTACGCTGTTGCTGCATCCTCGGCCAAAGGGACCCTGTACTAAGGGTCCACCCACTGACTGAATAAAATAAAGATCTTTTGTCCCCTCCTCCTCCTCCATACCCAGGTGGTCAAAATTATTCCTGAGCCTTCCAATATGGCAGCTCTTTCTCTCTTCTTTCACTTTCTCCTTCCTCCCTTTTCTACTTTCACTTCTGTTCACCCAGAAGTGTGACAGATACTACGTCTTCCTTTTCTCTCGACCAATTTACCATTTGGGTAATAAACATAAACCCGCGGCAGTTTCTCACACGAGGCTGTACTCGTAATAGTTACAGCGTGAAAGAAAGTGATAAAATAAAAATGGAAACCAGCATTGTGCCTTATATCAACTGACAACGTTCGACATTTAGGTGAGCAGCTAGATTTTCCCAGCCGCACCCTCCCGAACTGCTGTTTATGCCTACCCACTCACGTCAACCCTACTAGGACCTCTGCACGGACCAACACTAAATATTGGTGGTATTTCTCCCTACACTTTGAGCGCTTACGCCCAAGGCATGAGCCACCATTTTGTTCGCGGAGAACACGAAGAGGCAATGACAAGCTTGCGCATGGTAAATGCTAAAAACATATACATTGGATAGTTTTTTCGAGCATTACCTTCCAAATACTTTATCATTACATTAAGACACCTTCTCCAGACATCTACAAGACGTCTAAGCCTCATTTTCATGTGGAATGTGTGCTCGGGCAGATTAAATAGCTTATGTGTGTAAATTGGAGCACACGTTAAATATCACCAGGTGGTCGTAATTACTCAGATGACCTCAAGTATACGCCGTCTGTCACAACCGGTGTTGCTCTGGGATAGCAAATGATAAACAATTTTCCTCATGATGTTCTATTAAAAGTTTCATAACAGACTGTGTATTATAGCAGCCAATGGAAGCAGGTTTCGGCTTTTGTCTTTTGTACGTTGGTAGTCCTCTTTACTCGTGTGTCGGTTCCATGCTGTAGCGCGCAAAATTTTCAAAATGAAGTTTTTCGCTGGACACGGTGCCGAAAAAGCAGTATAGAAGGTGAGGCAGCTCCTGCTGGAATGCTGATCGCCTCTAATTACCGCGCCGACGTCCAAAGCGCGTCCAGGTTGTGCCCATGCGATTTATTTCGTCATGTTGCATAAAATGAAACCGTAGCGGGCGTTGGTGACAGGCACCACTTTTTTTCCTACGAGGGAGGTAATTTAGTAACGCAGATGATACTAAGAATAATGCTTTGTTGTTTCCCTTTTACGGTTTGATGTAGGCCGTTCACTTGCTCCACTACAGCGCGACATTAGCATGCTCTTACATGTACTAATGCCAATGCTTGATACTGTCAGCCGCTGAATAGTAGAAGGGTGCACTAAAACTCGGAGTAGCTGAAAACTAGTTACGTTTTATTCACTTTTCAAGGACTACAAATTACTGACCGACTATCACGATGGTAACACGAACAATGCTAACAAAAGGCAGTTATTGAAACGACCACTTGGGGAAACAGGTTTCCAAGCGACTTGTTCTTCCAATTCCACCCTTCAATTCAGGAACAAGAAAACAGAAAGAAAAATAGCAAAAATATACAGGACAGCAAAAGACATACACACGCACGCGTAAAGACTACCATATGCGGTCCTGTTCTTTCCCACTGTTTCTTGAAGATCCTTGCATTAACACGCTCAAATAGTTACAGCTGTCTTTCATCCCACTTGTACATAGAAGAGTCGCAAGACTACGACGTGGTTGCATTTAAAACTATTTATGCTTCAAGAAATCATTCGGGAAAACAGCACCGCGGATACTTGACATCTTTTCTATTCACTCACCCCAATGGTTCTTCGTCTTCGCCAGGTTCCCTGTAACAAGGAAGAAAAAAGATACAGCGAACTTTATGGACATGCAGAATAAGAAGCGACTGGCACATCCTTTTAGCGTTACCCCCTTCCTCAGTGCAGGGAAGCAAACCAGTTCCTTCTTCCAGTTAACATCCCCACCTTTCCTCTTCCCCCTCTTCTCCTCATCTCTCTTACGATACACGACAAATTCTCATTCGCGTGAAACCATAATAAAACATAAGACATTACAAGTAATCTTTAAAATTTTCGCATTCCTGGTTCCGGCCATGCAGGAAAGCCGTATACATATTTTTACGGGAGGCTGGCGGCTGGCTGAGGAATGGAATCGTAAATTTCAGAAATACGGGAAATGGCTGGAGGCAGTTGCATTCAGCCCCATGCTCTCGGCTTGCTGGCCCATAATGAAAAAGAAAATAAGTACTTCGGTACTAGTCTGCATGCAAGCTATGCCATGTCACACAAGGTGGTGGAGTCCTTTTGATGCGCGAAAAAAATCTCATGAAAAAATGCAAGTTGCAAGGCGCGCGCGCGCGCGCACGCACGCACGCACGCACACCCGCACAGGCACAC
>JAJIZL010019349.1:5639-18278 GCA_023969395.1 Amblyomma maculatum | reverse complement strand
ACTCATTGCATCCACCCAAGCGCAGCCATACGGCTACAAAGGAAAGCCGGGTCAGGACGAATTTTTCTTTAACTACGAAGTTTCTGAGAAAGCTGTATAGCTTTCCTTTGTAGCCGTATGGCTGCGCTTGGGTGGATGCAATGAGTAATTACTCCCTTATTACAAATCTACTCCACCTTGGGGGATTCCCCTAAATATTTGACCAACACCATTCCCACTTCGAGTTATAGATCAATTCGCTCTCGCCCTACCATCTGATCTGCTGACCGTCCTGGTTAGCTCAGTCGGTAGAGCGACTGCCCCGGAAAGGCGGTGGTGCCGGGTTCGATTCCCGGATCAGGACGAATTTTTCTTTAACTACGAAGTTTCTGAGAAAGCTGTATAGCTTTCCTTTGTAGCCGTATGGCTGCGCTTGGGTGGATGCAATGAGTAATTACTTCCTTATTAGAAATCTACTCCACCTTGGGGAATTCCCCTAAATATTTGACCAGCTGAGAGCTTGTTCACACAGAATAAGAAACAAAGGAAAGAAAATGAACGTCTGCTGCCGAGGAAGAAGAGCTCTTTGGTGCCTTATATCCATGGCTTCACCCACAACATGATGAAGATTGGGCAAAAGTACGGGGTTCATTTAATTACTACGGCTCCCAACAAAGCTATAAGTATGTGTGCGCGTGTAAATGGGAATGACAATCGGTCGAGATGCAAAACAGCGCATCGAACAAGATACTCTGAGTGCATCCAAGAGATTGTTTATCGCATCCCCTTGTCCTGTGGCAACAATTATATCGGCCAGACAGGAAGATGCATAAATGATAGGATTAGAGAACATGCCTCTACGATATTGGATAAGTCCGGGACTAACCTTGCGATACACTGCAAGGACTGCCCTCTTTGTGAAAAAGGAATGTCTTCAACAGAACTTAATAAAGTAGCAGTGTTGAGGAAGAACAAGCACAGATTAACCAGAGAGATTTTGGAAGCTTGGGAGATATCTTTAGCCGGTGAAGACTGCGTTTGCATGCCTTCTGTTCTCCTGTCGAAGAAAGAGTAAGACATTTTAGATCATTGGGAGGACCGTCAAAGAAGAAGTGGTTTGTGTCCTTAGAAGTGGAGAAGGACGAGGATGTTGTCGTGGGTATGTGCCATTTTATCTCAGGTCATCATCATCATCATCAGTTGTCAGTGCAGCATTGTTCTTATTTATGTGCATGTGTGTATTGTGTGTATCGTGTGTATTGTGTGCCTCTCCTGTGTTTTGTCGCCTACTCTGCTGCGTGGTGCGTCATGACAGTAGGGCTCGTTCAAGTAAGTTTATCGAAATGAAATATTGCCTATCGCGGCCGATATAAACGTTGGCGGGCATGGATGATCGACCGTCGCCTTTGGACGAGTAATCTCAATAAGAGCGAGTGTGTTGTCAAACCAAACCTCTCTTCCTGTAAATGACCTCTCTAAATGACGTGCCTGGGAGTAGAATTATCTAGAGGAAACAGCAACGGTTTGCTCGTCAAGTCTCCGATGCCGCGCCGCGACCATCTTGAGTTGCTACTACCGAGTTCATATAAACGCGTAGTCGTCATGTTTACGCAGTCTTACTCAGACCTACGCCTGTCTCCAGCTCTCAGGTAGAGTTACTCAAAATGCACGCCATTGGTTTAAAACTGGGAACAAGATTTCCCCCTTGCCTGGTGCTCTGCTTTTTTCAATTGCGATGCTTGAGAAAACGCTGCAGGCAACGTCACACTTCTCTCGATGAAAAACTACCTGCAAGGAGCCGTAATCCTGAAACTGAGCGATCATGTCACTTTCATGTATATAAAATTATCTTTTATGCGTAAACAGATGTAGACTGCAAGCTGTGTAGTATATGAAAATATTCGCCTAAGTTCTCGTAATTTGAGCAACAGTCATCTCCTGTCCTTGAGAAACTTGACGCTTTGTTTTCATCACGTCATATGCTGCCGGCTCACAACATCCTCCATTTATTGTTCCAGATATCACACTAAAAACTAATCTTCTCTCCCGGTTACGGGTACTTCAAAGTTGCGCACTTCGCTGCTCGGCCAGGAAGGAAAGCACGGGGCGCGTATAGAAGACTCTGGCACGAAGCCGAGCCTCAGTGTTCACTCACTTGGCTTGGAGGGCCAAGCGTGCGGCGTTGATGATCGAATATCTGTTGTTCGAAAGCGAGACTTCTTCCCACCAAGTCCTGTTTACACTAACACACGGGCGCGACCTAGAACCTACAAGAGGTCTGTGCGCAGTATGATGAAGAAGGCGAAAGGCGGCGGGCAACACCATCAAGGCCTGCGCTTTCATTACTCTCTCGAAAGGCGCCGGGGCAGGCCATTATGCCGGTCTGCTCACCGACGCCCGGGCCCGAGGCGTAATTGCTTCCAGGTGTCTCAGAAGGAAACCTTTCAATATGAAAGCGGTGAAAGTGCGCCCTGTGCTTGCATATTCATGTGTTTGGGGTGTTCGCACGGCAATGTCACTGAGCGGATCTAAGATGATGCAGGCTGAAGGGATTGCGAGATCGGCTCTAGGAAGGTGAGAAATGAGAAGTTCACAGCACTGCGACACGTCATACCTCGGGATGAGGCCAACAAAGATATATTATGTGAAACCTCTGCTGGTATGCACTACGTTCCATTTATAGCATGGCCTCAGATCATTATAAACCTTTAAAGGCGGCACCTATCATTTGGGTGCAAAAGAAACAATTTCAAATTTAAATGTATATTTTCATAAGGTAATGACGATGCCCTGGAATCACAGATGAGAAGTTGAACATGTTAATGAAACTAACTCTTCAGTGCACTGGCTTGCGCCCACAAAGGAATAATCAAGTCGATAGCAGCGATAGTAATACGTGTGCTCGGGGATTCCTCTAGGCTGTGAAAAGAATTTCCTCCACCTCCATATGCGTTCATTTTGAAGCTAATCATTACTACAACAATCTAAAATAACGTAGCCACACAACTGTTTAGGGTTGTAGACATTCCAGGAAAGTATATGGTTGAATTTCTTGTCGCAAAACGATAAAACCGTATGTTCGTGGCTTTGCGTGCCGACAAATAAACATCACAAATCTTCGTGCAATAGCCAACCATTCAGAAAACCAATTCGTTAGTTTTAAAATTGTAGACACCAAGCAATATTTTTATACGCAGACACAAACGTTCTTAAAAGGTGCAAAATAACCGAAAAGTGAAGCACTTTTATGCAGTTGTACAATACACCAAGCGCTCAAATAAACCTGTGTAAGTTTTGTAACTGGTCGTTTCCATGCAGTAAGCCGTAAAGGGTCAGTAGTGCTTATCACCAGACGCTAAGATCATACCGTTGCCGAATTTGTCTGGCTTTTGCTTTTACGAAACCACCTTTTTGCAGCGCTTACTCAAGTCGGCGTAGTAAGCTCAGAGCATCTGATTACTAGGTTAGATTATAAGGCGGGTAAGTGCTTATTTCGAGGCAGATTTGTTCGAAGACAAGCTATTGCGCGAAGCGACAGACGTGGTTGATATTCCTATTCCAACATTGGTCAAACGAGATTGCACTACTTACTGCTCCTGCCACTATTTCGATTTCCATTTGCAGAGAACAGGTAGAGAAATGTATTCTACCTTAAGGCATAACGGCAGTTGGCGCAAGCTTCCATGAACTTTTATTTCTGGACAGTCCAGTTTATCCTCGCTTCGCGAGAAGAATGCCCGTATAAATATATACGACTTTCTGACGTCTGATTATTTTCCTTGAGATTGATGAAGAACAATTAGTGTTCCGCACATATGAATGCTTCTATGCGTATTGCGTTCAAATGATGTGACTAACCGGACCGTGGGAGTAGCAAAGCAAATTCTGATAGCATCAAAACATTGGCTTTAGAAAATAACGTTTCTATGACAAATAGTTGTACACTCTCAGCAGTCTGTTTGCTGCATTGACATGGCTAAAATACATTTGCTTCAAGGCATGTGTCTGGTGTGGTATTAATACCGTTGGTATTAATACCGTCAATAACGGCTGCTGGCGTCACACTGCTCTTTTTGAAGAATGCGTTACTTATTACAAAACCTCGCCAGGCTATCGCATGAGAAAAACGTGTTGTATGCACTCTGTTATTCGGTGTTTGAAATACAACTTTCTAGAAATAAGCAGTATACAGAAGAGCAAATGTTTAGTGAATAATAACATATGGAAAAGGAATCTCAGGCGGAATGATTCTACTACAAATTGATACCAAACCTGCAAGTTGACTGTTTAAAGTCTGCTGTTAGAAGCTAATATTGACGACTGTTCTGAGATTCAGAAAAAGCATTAACGAGCTAAACGATATCATATTGTGCGTTAGATCCTTCGCAAATGGTTTATTCATTATCATCATCATCAGCCTGACTATACCAACTGCAGGGCGAAGGCCTCTCCCTTGTTTCTTTACTAAAAGCTAAGTATTAACTTTAGAGGGCACCTCCCAGACCCCCCCCCCCTCCCCCTTTTCTTTTCATAGTTTGCAATAGAGAAAAAGCATGTTAAGTAAATGTTTCCGAACTGCAAAGGCAGCCCGAGAAATAAAAAAAAAATCACATGATTAGCGCATTCGCGCACCACGTTTGTGTTGCTCTCAATCTTGATTTGACCAAATGAAATCGGCTGCGGTAGTGACTCGATGATCCCATTGCAGTGGTGCGGCTATATGTTAGCGATGGTTACTTACAACTAACCGCTCTCACTGTAACGTTGACCGTAACGCGCGCCGGATGGCGGCCGCGGGAGAAGAAACCATCAAAGAAATATGGGCCTGCCGCATAGCATAGCATAGAGAAACTTCGTTACTATCAGATCAATTATCAGGACGGCGGCCTTGGCCTCCCGCCTGTATCAGATGGCCGAGATTTCCTGAAACCTGGCGGCGTCGAAGGCTTCTCGATTGTGTTTCTTTTTTGTTCTTCGAGATTTTGCAGCATGGGAGGTATTGCCTTCGTAGCAAAACCTCATTACCATCCATTAAAGCGTTGTATTAGCCACATGCCCATATCATATGGGCTAGTGTCGCTGCAACCGTAACGTAGAGCCATGGCAGTTATTTCGTTCGCTCGGTACCTCTTTTGAGAGCAGCACCATAGTAATTCGCGAATGTGCGGCTCACATGATTCATTTTATATTACGCGGGCTTTCATTCGAGCTCATAAGACCGATTTACTTATTTTACATCTCTCTTATCAAGAATTATTGATCTCAAGTGCATGGCGAAGTGCCGGCGCTACGCTCAGTCTTCCTCGCACGGGCGCCGCGCAGTTCTGGCGGAAATCGCTTTTTCTGCTGCTTTTTGATTTTTGCTTCTTTTTTTTTTTGTACACCTCCTATTCCTTCTTCTTCACATACCTGGCAAACTTAATTCGTATGCTCCAGTTGCGTGTCATTTGTAACTCTTAGCTCAAGTTTGCTAGGACAACTGACGTGTGTGTGTGGGGGGGGGGGGGGGGGGGGGGGGGGCGTGCGTCCTTTCAGTGCAACTTGCACGTCGATATCGGCTAAGAACTGTTTGAGCTGTTGAACCAGTGAGTTCCCAACATAATCTAATATTGAGCCGATCTACCGTGATGGCTGGGATAGTCGTACGTGCACTAGTGTAGCCTGTTATGATGCATCAGAAAACACTTCATTTGCATCGGCGCGGTTCCTCAGTTACGCTCAGCTCTGTGAAGTACGCAACAAAAATGTTAACCGGCACATCTTTTAGTCGATTGGCGTACCAATATGACTCTGATTATGCCAGTGTGTGGCGCCTTCCTCTGGTTCAGGTGCAGACATTTCTTTCCGCTAAAATATGCCAGTTCGTTCTACATCTGAAGAAATCCATCATCGAAAAAAAAAAAAATGCAAGCAGCCAAGAAAAGCGATGCCGTGGCCCTCCTCACGGCGTGCGTATTGCAAATGTTCCCTAGGGAACCACGAATATGGAAGCATATAGAAGAATAAATAACGACTATGGGAGAATATAGTTAGCCTACCTCATTAGGGATATCGATCCGATGATGAATGTTAGGAGATAGAATAAAGCATTTGTAGGCTGGTTGTCACACGACTCGTATTTATATATCGCAATGTATCGGGGTTAAAAATTCCGTAGAGACACTTAATACCTCTTACATGTAAGAATGAGAAAGCTTCACTCCTTTTGTGGTCCCAATTTCACTGCAAATGTTCCTAAATTCAATTCAGTTCTTTCTCATCATGTGTTTGCGCTTGTGTTTCACACCAGACCGATTATATTCATCCACACCTTCTCTCTAGAAAGTGACGAGGGCTTCCAAGTTAACATGGCTGGGTAGCAACACGTAGTCGAGGTATCTTCGGCCTTTCATCTTTGCTTATTTCACTCAGCGCTTAAGTGTGTCGAGTCCTGTTATTAGCAATCACTGCGCAGGCGCTGCCACCGCGCTCCCCAGCTGAGTTCAGCAATTATAATTAGTGTTACATCAGTACGCATCCAAACATGCGTTAGTAATTTATATGTTCCACAACGTCTTCCTGCGTTTCGATGGAGGCGAAACGAAGTGGCGTCCGTGTGCTGTGCGATGTCAGTGCACGTTAAAGAACCCCAGGTGGTCGAAATTTCCGGAGTCCTCCACTACGGCGTCTCTCATAGCCTTAGTCGCTTTGGGACGTTAAACCCCACAAACCAACCAACCAACCACAACGTCTTCAATGGGTGCCCCTCGAATACACATAAACACCATTAGTGTGGCATGCCTGTAGAGGGCGGTTATGTACACAAATGGCTCTGAAGGCGAGCTATATGCAGAACATTCAGCCGTTGCTGAGCTACATCAACAGCAAATTCCAGCTTAGTTGAAAGTCATTTTGCCGACTAATGTCGTTTTATTGGAGCATCATTCGGATAAAATGAATTCCGGATGAAGCAAGAGGTTCAACATTGGGGTGCAACGAGCACGTCCTCCGCAAATCATATATATATATAGTTCATTAAGGAAACGAAACATAATGCTCCAGGGTTCGTAATAAGCTTGTGTACAAGGCACCATATACTATGCAAATTTTGAACGAAGCCTTCCTTAAAGTTCTTTGCAGCACATCCCAAAAAAGAATTGCGTCTTTGCAATTTATGAAACTGTGTTCAATCGTTTCAGGTGAATCGCAGACACTATAGTAAACAGAAGATGCTGAAACACCTCTTGCGTGGACCCATATGTTGACAGGAAGAACTTTTGTGTGTATTTCAACAAAAACGTTTACGTGCAAGGAGGCATCGGCATTTAGGGCTCCCGTGTTACCTCATCATGGCGCTTAACACGAAATTATAAAGAACGATACAATGGAGAGGTAAACAACATCATTATCGATTTTTTTACTCTTGCGCAAAGCAGAATATAAGCACTGACTAGAAAACCCGTCAAAACCAGCACCTCCACTGGCGGCTGATTTTCGATGGAGGCGACACCAAGATGCCTCCGTATGCTGCGCGATGTCAGTGCGCGTTAAAATCCCTCCACTACGGCACCCCTTTCCCTCTTTCAGCTATCTCCCCCACATTCCTTCCATCCTTTGCGGCTCTGATGCGTATGGCTGGTGGGTCGCCTACATTACCATCTGACAGGTCTGCATCGAGAGTCGACGTTTTCTCTGCAACCTCGCGGTAAAAAGGCAGGGGTCACAAAAAGTATGACATATACTCCACCTTTCTTGTTAACCAATTAAACAGCACTAAAGTATGATGTTCCTGAACAAATCGTAGTAAATAGGAGCGTTCAGAAAATATTTAACAGAAGACTAATAGTGGAAGCTGAGGGATGAAATTACGTTAAAGTGTTCCATCATGGATGCAACTTCGTCAGTGTTGGGATTGTCAATTCAGAGAAAAGCAAGATTATGTATGCAAAAAAAAAAAAAAAAAAGAGAGAAAGAAAATTATATGGCCTATACGCCAGATCCTTTCCAAGCGCGCAGAGCGACTGGTTTCTAACCGAAGTGGCGACCAACGTAATTAATTGAATTACTTCTGTATTCCGGACATCCCACTCACCGCCATTTTATGGGCACCATTCAGTGCTGATAACTACACAACAGCAGTGATAACAATAAAGCCAGACGAATTTTAGCATATTAGTCATTGTCATTACGTACACACTGCCGGGTAAACATGAGTTCCTATTACCTCAGTTCGGTGATGCTGCTTCAGAGTGATGCCATCAATCATTAAACGTTATTCAGACTGCAAACATAATTGAACATTGAAGCCTTCGGCCCTGGATTTCGATTTTTCAGTCCATGCGCACGCATGCAACGCTTACAAAGTTCACCCTTCCACAACAGCGCCTGACTCTTCGTGTTGCAACTTCGAGCGTGTTTGAAAGTAAAGTGTTAACGGCAGTTGCGCCAGAGACAGAGCTCTCGTACTGCGTCAACCACAATGTCCTTTAGCCGCGCGCATGGTCAAAGCAGAAGCAAAAGCTTTAATAGCATCAGCGCCAAACCGTGTTATGTCTTCGATCGTCGTGAGCCGCCTCATTGACGGCGCTTTTAGCAATGAAAACTGGGTCGTCCCTTTTTTGTTTTTGTTGTTACTTTTTATTTTGCTCTCATCTCCTCAGTGGCATGGTTTGGGGTTAGTTTCTCTTTGGTTATTTTAGTTCCATCTGGGTAACCCTTCCCAGCCTTTGCTGTGGTAAGGAAAAAAAATTGCAATAAAAGAGATTGCGAGACCAACAATAAAGTTTTGAGCGGCAAAGATAAGTTCCTTCCGCCTCGCGTACATAAGCTTCGGAGCTCTTTATTGAAAGGAAGTGGGTCTGGGAAGCCTCACCAGAAGGGAAGAGGGGGAACGAAGTAGGCGGGCTTTGCAACGCGTTTTCGTGAACCATCTCTCTTGCAATCATTTCTCTTTTATTTTTGCTTCAGTCTGAAAATTTCACTTCTACAGACTGTGCGACAAAACTTTGTTCGACGCTTCATGGCGAAAATGAGTATGAAGAGCTTCACCGAGTTCGAAAGCGATTAGAGAAACGTCGATTTTTCTGCTTAACAGACTCAGTGACAAGTGTGGTACCAATGTATAGAGCCAGGGCGGAACCAATTTGCGGAAACTGTTTTAACAAGTTCCTACTGACCTATATATGGTGTCCCAGCTAACTTGGACGAAGATTTAAAAAACGATACAGTCAGCCCTAGCACAGTGAAGCCAATTCAGAGCTGTTTATAGTCACCTATGCTAACCTACAGTATATTTTCGTTCACAAAAGTTAATTATTTAGTAAAGACTAATTAGCTATTTCTGTGATTATTGGCTGGAGAAAAAAAGTATCAATATCAATATGCTGGGTGTTTCAGGAAAACCCCTCCCCTTTTCACAGGACTTGTTTCCAAGTATACAACGATGGCTTCTATATGGCATAGATAGTGCCAGTGCTGGCCACTATCACGATAAATGCGAACCATGCTAACCATGGTGGTAACCGAGCTGGTGAGGTAGGTTATGTTAGTTTGATTATTAAGCACTGCAGCTATGCTTGTGGTTGCAATACGATATTTTTAGCTTGCTGTTAGTAAGGACCATGCAATGTTTTGAAATCTTAAAATGCATCACGACTGACCTCAGCGCTGTTATTCGATAAATCGTGTTTAATTAATGCCTTTCAAAAATAGCGCGCAGCAACGCCTAGCAGTACGCGTCACTTCGAGCTGCAGTGGCCTTATATCTCGATCCTTTCTGCTTTGCAGCAGTAAACAGCGGCGAGGAAAGGAGCATGGGCTCGACAGAGAAGGTCACGCGGCATGAGAGTGCATATTGCATAGCTGGCGCCCACAAAAGGCGCGATTTTCGAAAGGCGCAGGAGTGGGTCAGAATATTTTGAGTCGTTCCAGCGGGGCAAAAAACGCGCTTTCGAAGACTGATATGGCTTGCGCTTTATTTCTAAGCACCGCAGCATTATAATCGTATTTTATACCTGGAAAATCAGTAGCGCGTCTCAAATGGTTGCGCCAGCATGTCGCGCATGATACATAACTTGAAACCCTGTAGGTGCATTGCCATGCATGCCAAAGAAAGAAACAGCAGAAAGGAATGCAAGCTGCAGCATAACAACTCCGTTTGTGTAAGGTATATGGAGTTTAGTGTCCCAAAGTGGTACCGATTCAGGAAATTTTGTGCACAATAGGTTTTTATAAGCGCACGCTGATATCCCACACTACACGGGCACCTTGCTTTTCGTCTTCATCCTAAAGCGGAATCCGTGGCTGGGATTCGATCCTGCCTCCTTTGGCACAGTAGTCGACCGCCCTCACCGCTGCATCACCTCTGCGTGGCTGCAGTTTATTAATAGGCCGAACACGCAGTTAACTAATTTACTGAAATGGTGAATAGCCCACCAATCGCTAAGTAATTAACTCATTCGAATAGTTATTTCATTCAATTATTCAATTAACCAATTACTGCAGTTGATGAATTGACTATAACAGTATAAACATACTCTGGCATGAAAGGCATGTTACGGAGCGTATGACCTGTTCTTTTTAATGTACAAATGCGTGCATGTATTGTCACCATCTCTCAATATATATTGTTTATACTTCGTATAAGATGTGCTGCAAAATTCTTGTTTTATTTTTAATGTATACATCACAGGTGTGTCTTACTTTCTCTATTAAGGAGCCAAGACCAAGTCAAGCCTACCGCCTCTTGCCTTGGCTTTCCCTTTCTTTTAGAAATAAATTCCGACTTCAATCAACTAACTACCCTAAATAATGAAATTTCTGATCAATTTATAATTGACTAATCCATGTAAAACGAGTTCATTCAATTAAATATTTAAATATGAATTAAGCATTTCAGTGGCATAGGGAATTAACGCTTATGTTTATATAACTGCTTATCAATTATTATTACTTAACCATGTAAAATGACTTACAGTCCATGCGGACGCACTCTGATGAGAGGCTCTGTCCACGCACTCTGCAGTGCCAACGCACTATGCTGGTACACTCATAAGAAAAGAAATGACTTTGCATTAAATAATTGCAGCCTCAAACATTGGTCATCCTCGCAGCAATATATGGACAGTGACATCTAACTTCCCGAGTGTGCACTTTCCAAAGCGGCCTCTAGGAGGCTCTTAGTGGTGTCCCCAATGGCGATGAACGACCAGAACTGGCAGTCCTTTTATTACGCAAACGTGTGTGCTTTTACGAGCTATTTAAGCGCCAAGCAATCATGTCTGCCGTCCTGCGCTGTCATATCGGGGCTGATCTCTACCCGCTGTTCAGAATTCGCCAATTTGTTTGCGTACTTCAGCGCACGTGAAAGGAACGATGAAATCAGTGCTCGCGTTCGTCCTGCTTCTAACACTCCATAAACCTTCTTGGGAGAAGTAAGAATTGATTTATTTTGTGTTTTGGTAGTGACGTGCACGTGGCGAGGCCCCTTTCTCTTCGTTTCTGTCTTCTTTTTCTTTCGTGCTCCACGCGCAGTAGAAGAAAGAAAAACAGCGGGTAAAATGACTACTTTCTCGGTGCGCGCGAGTATATAATGCGGCGCGGTCGCTGCCGATCACGTCCGGTGGCCGCGCTCCGATCAGGGGCGCGGAGGAGTACGGAGGGAAGACTGCAAGGGCCGTGCTCGCACGTATAGAGCGCACGAGAGAGGCCGGGTGTTGGGGGCCGCCCGAGGCGTTTGATTAGGAGTGTTGGCGCCTTCGCAGCGCTCACGTCCGCGGCCCGCACATGACGGATGGGCCGCGAAACGCCTTTGTGGACGTGATTTGCCTTATTGGCTGCTGGCAGGTTCCCCTCTTTTGTTGCCGGCTCTAATAGGGATTAACGGTGCCGGTCAGAAGTAGGGCGGCGAGGCCAAGCAAAAACGTGATTGCCCGTGAGCTTCTTCGTAGCAGTAGCGTGCCGGCGTGCATTGCTGAGCGCTGCTGTTGCTGACGTAGCTGCTCCGGCTACACACAAGGGCAGAGCTAGAAGAGGCAAAGAAGACGGTGTGGGGAGGTAGTCTCTAGGACCGTTGCGCGCCCCGTGTGTTCGTCGCTCCATTACTCACAATCGGTATGCGCATCGCAAGCAATGTCAAGTGGTTGAAGACGAATCACGCTAGTTGTTGCACACGCGTGACTGCGCGGGGTTTCCGTTGACCATTATTCAGGGCATGTGCAGACAGTGCTGGATGGCGGGGTCAATTACCTACTGGTCAGGAGCAATTACTGGCTAATCGGTCACTATTTCTCGCTCGTTTTCGGGTGAGGAAAGCTATGCGTGTGGAGCGCCGGCAAAGAAAGATGGATGCTTTAAAGTTGCTAATAAGCTTTGTTTAAGCATATTATTTGTTTATACCCCGCAGTTTGTAGGTTGGAGGCATGGACAATGAGCTAAGTGGCTTATCCAGGAACGGAGAATCGCGTAGAGCAGCGCAGCGTAGAGCAGCGCTTTTAATCTGGAATTAATAAAGTGTAAATAGGGGCTGGAGATTTCTGTTCAAAGGAAAGAAAGAGAGAGAGAGAAAGAAGGAAAGAAAGAAAGATAGACAGAAATAGAGACAGAAAGAGAGAAAGAAAGATAGACAGAAAGAGACGAAGGAAGGAAGGAAGGAAGGAAGGAAGGAAGGAAGGAAGGAAGGAA
>JAJIZL010019345.1:7145-25992 GCA_023969395.1 Amblyomma maculatum | reverse complement strand
ATGCATGAAAAAAAAAATCCCTCATAGCTCGCACCACAAAACGAGGTCGAGGCAGAGGCCTTATGCTTCGGGCATTGACCTACCGTGAACTGAACAGTTTTTTTCTGGTGTGTTTTAAGAGAAGAAAGTTTTATTCACCTTGTACATACACAGAAAACCTTAAAGTGAGCTGAGGTTACTGATTTGAAAACGCTAAGGTGCAAAGATGACAACAAAAACGAATAGGGCACCATATGCGCACAACAACCAACTATTTATTGGAAGAAAACACGAATATTCTACATCTGATGTCAGTGAAGTGCCGGAATTTTTTCAAAGACTCATATAATTCCACATCTTCAACACGACCATTAGCAACAAAATAACTCCTCAAGATATATTACTTCAGTTCTACGTTTGCTACCGCACATACTTAGCACGCATCAGTGAAGTTAACAAAGCCAATACAATACAGCTATGTTGCTTGTTGGGCGAGTTGGTTGGACAGTACGTTAAAACAGCGCTAGAAACATGGACAGATAGAAAGACAAATACGCATTGCTATCTACCCGTGTTTCTAGCGCGCTAGTCAGGCGCATCTGTGGTTCAATTTCGGCGCGCTGCATTCACCATACAAGATAAGTGGAAAGTTACTTACTGTTGAGAAATATGAGCTCCATATCACAGCGCAGCAGTGGTTGTAAAATACAGCGCGGGAAAGCTGCAAAATCTGCGTAAATGTCCAAGCGCGGGAAACAAAGACAGCACACCGAACACACACCATTGAGAGCACGTTGAGCAACCGTTGAGCATGTCGAAAGACGAGAAAAGATGAGTTGAACGATCGGTGCGCGCGGGTAGCAAGCAGTCGCTAGCGACTGCAGCGCCAAAATGCTAATAAAGCAATAACTGCTTTAAAACCCAACTATTACAAAAACAATTATGAGTTTAATTTTATTTTGTTTTTCAATTTAACCTTATGTTTTGCAAAGAAACAAAAAACTTGAATTAATAAAGCATTCTTGAAAATTGCAAATTGCATCGGCATCGAGCAGAGTGCCACCACGCAGCAGGCTTCAGCGTGCGGAACGATGTTTGAGCGTACGATCGGCTCTCCTGCTGACTGTTCTCTTGCCCAAGCAACAAATTTCCGGCAGTGCGGTGGTTTTCGTTTTCTCGTGCTCCCAAGCAAGCCGGAGTAGGAGGGTAGAAGCATGTCATTCGCGTGCCTCCCGTCTTCTTTCAGGACCCGTATGCTACCCCAGTGCGGCCTTACGAGCGGCAATACGGTGGTTTTCTGGTGTTGGCCAGGCAAGCTAGAATGAAGAGGCATTCGTAGCATAAAAAAGTGTTGTCATTCGCGTGCCTCCCCCCGTCTGTCAGGACCGGTGTGCAACCCAATGCAGCCTTACGAGCGGTAGGTTAGCTGGACCGTAAATGACGGGCTTTGGTTCCCGCTAGAACGAACCGCAGTTTCAAAGTTCGAGGTTATTTTAAAGCGGCCTCTTACCTTCTGTTCCTGATTATCAAATAATCAAGTTGAGACATTGGAGTAATTCAAGGCTGTCTAACAATTTGGGCCGTAATTATTGCTTAATTCCGCGGCTGCAATAAACCATGCATAGAAAATGTTCGCTGTGATTCGTGAACATTCTTTGAATAGGGATTCAACATTCTGAACAGGGGTAACATGGAGTATTTTTTGTGGGCTTTTAGAAGTTAGTAAACCCTTTCTGCTATAGTATTTGTGAAACGTTTCTGAATAAACATCGCTGAGAGGTCTTTGGAAAAATATCTCATTGATGTCTCCAAAAAAACATATCTGAGACGTCTTTGAAAAGGCGTCTTAGTATAGACGTGCTAACGAAGTTTTCCAGGAAACTTCTTTCCGTCGACGTCTGTGAGAGGTTTTGTTCTAGAACAAGATGTTTATAGCCTTCCAGAGCTGTTTAAAGAAGTTTATTAGACGTTATGTGTTTCGTGGGGATGAACGCCGAGTCGTCAGAACCAGCAGACGAACCAACAGGTGAGCAACCAAGCACCTCAGCCTCTGCGCTTAATGAAAATGACAGTCATAGCCAAACATTAGCCACAGAAGATGATTTTGGGCAAAACCAACGTGCATTATTTGGCGCCCTGCAAATTCCAGCACTGTGGTCGAGAATCAGAATTGCAAGTTATGAGGATGCTTTTTATTACGCTGAATGCGAACTTGATGCCACTGAGCAGGTGAAGTCATTAGCCTTGAGGAAGCTGGTAAGAATTGATACATCCGTTGATCATACAACAGCTGATGTGGCTCCTCTAGCTGAAGTCTTCATAAGAGGACAGGCACTGTACAGAAGAAATGTTCCGACACCAGCTGATGCAGAAGCATTGATCGATCAAATCAGCAAGCAGCATTTGTGCCCTGGAGCAGGTGTAAAGCCTGAGCCTGTGTCTGGAGAATGTCCATCATTTAATGGAAGCTTCTTTTCCAAAAAGTGTAGTCTCCTGGTAACAAATTTAGACATCGCATGTGTTCCTTGCAAGTATCAGCGAAAGCTTATTTTAAACCAGCTATCTCGGAGAAGATGTAAGAGAGTTGTGAAGAAAACGAAAGCCTCTACCATTCATCGGTCTCTGAGAAAATTGAAATTGAAGCTACAAAAAGCCAAGATGACAGTGAGCGAAATGAAGATAAAAAACGAGCAGCTGCCCGAACAAGTACTTTCAGAAAAAATCAAAGGCCTTCCAAGCAAGCAACAGGCTGCTGTCCGTACATGCTTCGAAGCTGTTGCGGGGTGGCGCAGTGGTTACGGCGCTCGACTACTGTTCCCAAGGACGCGGGATCGAATACCGGCCTCGGCGGCCACTTTTCGATGGAGGCGGAAAGCAGAGTGCCCGTGTGCTGTGCGATGTCAGTGCACGTTAAAGAACCCCAGGCGGTCAAAATTTCCGGAGTCCTCCACTACGGCGTCTCTCATAGCCTGAGTCGCTTTGGGACGTTAAACCCCACAAACCAACCAACCAACCAAAAGAAAAGCGAAAAATGGCATGAAGTACGACAATGAATGGCTTTTGGAATGCATACTTATGCGTATGCGTAGTCCGAAGTTGTATGAACACTTAAGGCGACACCAGATTCTGACGCTGCCCAGCCGCACCTGCCTCAAGAAAGCCACGCAACATTTTAAGAGTGGATTTGGTTTCAACGAGAAGGTTTTTGGGGCACTGCGAGAGAAGACGCAAACAATGGACGAGTTTTCGCGGCACGGAATCATCGTCTTCGATGAGATGAAGCTTTCAGAGCACATCGATGTAACGGCTTCAGGTATGCATTGTTTATGCTCTACTTATCAAAAATACTAATTGGAAGGCATGGTTCTAATTTTTGAAGTTAAGTCATGTGTAACTTTTCTTACGTTATATGATTGACATTGTGCAGGATCGCTGGAGGGGTTCGTTGATTTAGGAAATTTTACTTCGGACCATTCTACCGGTTCTGCGGGTCAACTAGCTGACCACGGCTTGGTCGTTATATTCCAGCCTTTTAAAGGTAATCTACCGGAAGCCGCATTTTTTCTTATTCGCTTTGAGCAGAAGCTTGTGCGAAAGATTCGGTGCCATAACATTTTTGCTGCGTCTTTATTTTTGTTGCAGGCAGGTGGACGCAAGTCTTGGGCGTTTTTGCGTCAAAAAGCAACGTAAAAGCAAGCGTCCTGGCAAAGATAGTGCTCGAAGGGACACTCCTATGCGAACAGGCTGGCCTCTCTGTTGATGGAGTCACTTGTGATGGTGCCAGCTGGAATCGGAGCATGTGGCGGACTTTTGGCATAAAAGGTATGGCCGCGACATTTTTAAATTGTGATAGTACTCTGTGAAGCAGCACCGTCGATTTTAGTGTTTGTAAGGAGGTCAAAGTTAAACATGCTTGGAAAAAGATTGCTATATATCAGAAGCCCAGTTGCAATGGTTCTGTTTGTTGTATCTTTTGCATGTCCAGATCGAAGTGTCTAAAACATTAGTTTCGTCCTGATTTAGCGTTGAGTTACTCTAAACACCCTTAGCAAAGAGCCCTACGCATTTTGGTTGATACAAAAGCGCACATGGTCCTAACGTGTCACTTACAATATTAAATAAGTTAGCGGAGAGATATATTCATAGTGACACAAGGCCGCCTATGCTTTTAGGAAATGCAAATGTCTGGAAAATTAACCAGTTTGACAGTGCCTGTTCTGAAGTTCAATTCTTTAAAATAACTCATATTCTTCGTGATGCGCAGCCACTGTGACAAACATCAAGTCCAAGTGCCGACATCCAGCGGATGAAACTCGTGCCCTCCACTTCTTCTCGGACTTCCCGCACTTGGTGAAGAATGTGCGCAATGCATTTTTGAATACAGGGTTTAACTTGCCCAGCGGTCACGTGCATGCGGGATACATCAAAGAGGCATGGAAGAAGGACAATGAAAATGTGAGTTTGAAAGTTATGCCTCACATTAATAGAATTCATCTTTTTCCAAATGGATTTGAAAAGATGAGAGTTGGCCCGGCAATCCGTTTGTTTAGTGAAGAGGTCCTAAAAGGCCTTTTTCTATATCGGAACGAGGTACAAAAAGCGTACGGTTCAGCTAGTGAGACAGAGGCATTTATAGCAAAGCTTTCGAAACTAATAAAGGTTATGACGTCGAGGATACCGAGACAGGGATTGAAGCGCGGTTCTTTGAAAGAAAAATTCCTAAAAGATTTTTTAAGCTTCCTTAATGAATGGCAACTGCACGCAAAAAACTCAGAAAATGGCTTCCTAAGTGACAGCTCAGCCGAAGGCCTACGAGTCACCTTAAATTCCACGATTGAGGTTGCAAATTACATGTGCCAGAAATGCAGGTTTAAATATATTCTCACTTCGCACCTCTCTCAGGATAAATTAGAAAACGTCTTCGGAATTGTGAGACAGGCAAATGGAGCAAACGACCACCCCACACCAGCACAGTTTTTAATAACCATCAATACGCTTTCTTTTTATAACCTCGCGCAGCCGCCCAGCACAGGAAACTGTAGCTCTGAGGGAATAAGTTCACTGTTGGGCCAAGCCTCAGTTTCATCAGTTCAGAGCTGCCCAAGAATGATTGATGAACTCGACAAACTTGTCGATGACGGAAAGCTCGGGGAGGCAGAGGCTACGCTAAATTCACTACCACCGGAAGAGCATAATTATAACATAAAGAAAAGTTCAAGCCCGTTAGTTTATTACATGGCGGGATATGCAGCTCGTAAGATGCTGCGAAAGACATGTGAGGCCTGCACTAGACTTTTGACCACAGACAAAGACTGCGCTATGTTTGATGCTAGGTCAGAGTTCACCCAGAAATTTGACGCAGGTGGTCTTTTGTATCCATCTGGACACCTTTCTAGCCTTGTTAGTACGCTCGAGGATTCGTTCACAGTTTTTTTAGCTCCAAAAAATTGAGCGCCTCAAGCACTTCAGATTTTTCAACCTTCTTGGAAAGTGTGGAGCTTCCAAAGTTGGCCTGTGAAGAGCACGAGAAAACGCTCACACTTCAGGTAATAAAATTTTATGTGCTTTTGCGGCTTCGCTTTTTGGCAAAGTCACTCAACCGCGACAAGAGTTCCCAAAGAGAAAAAATAAATCATTTGAAGTTGAGGAGGAGTAAGTGAGAGCGCGGTACATAACTGGTGCATAACGCGTGTCAAACAAAACTGCAGATTGCCTCTTTGTACAACTACATTGTATTATTGCCTTCTTGCATATCGTTTACAGCAACACAGTGCTGAATCAAGCATTTTATATGTAACCAACCTTGTTACTTTTACATTAAAAGAAATATGATCTAGTTCTGTGAAGTAGTTGCGAAGTATTTATATGTCGCTTGAAACTCTCGAAGAAACAAAAATACGCGTTAGTGTCCATATTTGAATTCAGCCCTGTATGATGAAGTGTATATTGCTTCCGTATTAAGTGCTTGTCATCTAGTGTTTTATTTTTGCTCATTTCTGCGTGTTTTTATTCCTTGATGCGTGCTAAGAAATGTACCATATTTGTCAAAGACGAGGCGCAAGTATTTATTTTTTCGCTGTGTATACATATTTACAATAAATTATAACATTTGATTAGAAAGCTTTTATACTCGAGTGCACACTATGCATTGATTCCGCCGTTGGTGACTAGTTTAATTTTCAAAATTTATTGCAGCATTGTCGGTTGTTGATATTTTCTCTTTTCCTTTTTTTTTTGCATCTGCAGAGTTGGTCCACCCTCCGTGTAAATATCCGCGCTTTCTGTATTTGTTAATCGCTAACCTAGAACAGATTCTTTAATTGTGTATATATTCATCTTTTTGCCGGTAACTATTGCAGTGCTTTATATTATTATGCTTATGAATAAACACACTTTTTTCAACGCACTGCATCCCTTGTGATTTGTTCTTGAGTGTGAATAGAACGCAGAAAGAACGCCGATTAGATTTGAATTGCAGATTACTGAGGATTTGCAATAAACAATCAGTCATGCATGGATAAGCGCTATTGATCATTAGAAAAATAAGTTGTTCGTACAGAGCCCTGTTAGAAGCAGAAGCATGCAATTCATTGAATACAATTAAATTTGCGCTCCTTGGCAGCAGCCTTTATTTGCTTACGGGAAGAAAAAAAAAAGCAGAACGCTACGTTTTGTTGGAGACAATGCGTAAAAACAGCTCTTCTGGACGCTTTCTGGCTGCCTCGCGAGAAGAAGAAATGTCGAACAGTTTCAAATAGCGAGTAAACATCACGCGCTGTTTCCAAGCCTGCGCGGCGTCTGTAGAAAGACCTACAAAAAATATCAGCGATCAGGTTTTTAAGCACCTAAATATGTAGCCCCTTTATTAACCATCCTACCAATTGTATCTCGTGCAAAAATAGCAACAAAAAGTACCGCGCAGCTGCGATGAAGCCTCGATATGCCCCGCTATCCCTGCAGTCGCCACGCGCCGAGCGGCGAACGTGGCACCCCTGTTGCACGTCGCGCCCTCTCGCGGGAGTCTGTTCTTGTCATCGCAAAAGCGGCCCGCTCTCCGGCGCCGGTCGTCACACTGCTCAATATTCTAGAGCACTATAGCAAGGATCACGTTGAGACTTGTCGGCGGGAGGAAGCGTTGCGCGGCCGATGAACGGCGTCGAAATGGCCGATCCGCTCGCGGTTCTGCCTGTTGCTGCTATGCGGTGGCCGCGTCAGCTGTCCCACTTCTCGGTGGAGAAACGTAACAACCCGCCACCGCTTCGGTGATGGACGCTGGTTGTTGTTGCGGCGCGCGTCTTTCTTTCCCTCTTCCTTTTCTTTCTTCTCTATTTTCTCTCCCGTCTGCACGAGGCAGCGGAGGTTGGTCGCAATTACTCCGCAGCCCTCCACTACGGCTCCTCTTTCTCTCTTTCACTTTTATTCCCACCTTCCTCCCTTCCCTTACGGCGCGGTTGCGGTGTCCACAGAAAACAAGTGAGACAGTAACCGCGCCTTTCCCTTCCTATAAATAAATCAGTTTATAAATAAATCACAGGCAGCAGAGGTGGCTCAGCTACAGAGCCAGTAGCAGGCCCGTGCATTTTCTTTTCCATCTTCCTACAGCCACAACAACAAAGACCTTCGTAATAAAGCTTGTATTGCGAAAGCAATACTGCTAGCACTTTTCTGCCGTTGGTGGAGGTCGTTCCTTTGCTCCGGCTACCACGTGACAGCGTGACGTTACGACCTGAGGAGAGCAGGAGCCCCAACTTGTCTCTTCAGCCGTAGCCGTTCCTTCGCTCGGCGCGGCGTCTAACATGTGACGGGCTCCTCGGCCCACCGCGTGAGGCGCTCGCTGGGAGCAGATAAAGGAGGCGCCGCAGGCGCGCTCGGCTTAGTCATATCTGAGGAGTTGTACAAGGCGTCGCTGGAGCGACGTGCTGCACGCAAACGTCGGCGCCGTGCCAAGGAGACAGATGAAGAAAGGCAAGAGCGGTTGACTAAGCAACGCGCCTATGCCGCAGAATGGCGAGCCCGCCGGCGTGCCTACATGTTCAGTGGGCGAGCCAGTGTTCAGACCAAGAGTCACTACTTTACGGACCACCAAAGCGTGTTCATTAATATAAACAAACAATATAAACCATGTTGTGTCCAGAGTAAATCCTTTAGTTGCACAAAAGGCGAAGCCATGCCAAACCACCAGCAGAGCCAAGCGCAGCCAGGAAGGTATTGCTTTCGCAATCATTCAGGCTTAACCAGAGCTAAGCCGCAGCTAATTTTTGCTTAAAAAGAGAAAGAAGTGCCGGTAGTGAAATGCTTCGGACGGTCACAAAGCTTCCTTCATGACAGTCCAGAGCAGTTAGCGGTGTGTTTCTTGAAGGAATGTGTGTGAGAAATTAAAAACGTTGTCTGCAGTTGCACATACATGTCTCGCTCGAACTCTTTGCATCTATCTATAAAAAAGATGAAACAGCTGATGAGCTGTGCTCAAATTATGGATTAGGAAATAACGCAATCGTCGGCAACTTTTTCTATTCCGAAAGCAATACTACGACAGCCAAAGCGAGACCAGGTGGCCGCAGCTACACCGCTGTTGCGACTAAAGGAAGAAAAAGAAAATTCACGGGCCTGCTACTGGCTCTGTAACTGAGCTACCTCCGCTGCCTCATGCGGACAGAAAAGAAAACGGAGAAAAAAAAGGAAAATGGGTAGAAAGACGCGCGTCGCAATAGCCGTCGTCCACCACCGAAATGGTAGCGGTTGCAATTGCGGCCTAACCTACTGAAAAACGAAAAGTTCTACGGGGCAATAATCTCACACAATCTCATCAAATCACATAGACTTTCATACGGCTCACATCATTATCGTAAAATAACCTCTATAGTTTATGTTAATGTACAAGAAACTGTGCGATCTTACGCAATTATATGCGACATGTATGTGATTTCTTACATGAGGTGAGTGATACGGCGTGAGAAAATGTGAGGTTATTGTTGCATACAATTTTTTCGACAGATAAAATGAGAAGCCCACCTAGTGATTGCGAGAAGTTGCCCCGGCTACCTCAAGCTTCCTTCCTGAAATAAAATAAAGTTTTTCGCACACGCACACACAACAGATAAAAATATGGTGGCAGGCTAGCCCCCACCTCAAGCGGCAGTGACCTACCAGTCCCAGCCCCACAGGGCCACGAGCAACCACCCTGCGGCTACACCGCGGGAAGATGCGTAGCTACGGTCTCCTCATAAAAAAGGGTCAACACGCAAGCGTTCTCCCTGATTTCACTGGAAGCAAACCCCCGGTCGTAGCGGGAGAATGTTTCAAAGCGGTTCAGATAAAGTTGCAGAACACTGTAATATAAAATTTGCCGCCGATTAAGCTACTTCCTAATGCGAAATTTGAGCGCTGCTCATCAGCTGTTTCACCTTATCGATAGATTGAGGCAAATATTTTGAGCAAGACATGTATGTAAATTAGAGACACATTTTTTAGTTTTATTGCGAAAGCAATACTACGCTCATGAACTCGCGTAGCGGCGGCCGGTAGCCACGTTTGATCTTTAGAATGACCTCTGACATCCTACCAGGGTGAGAGACGGGCAACCAGGGCTACCAAGTCGAGTCATCGCGTAACGGCGGTCGCTAGCCACTAGAGCACTGTAGCCACGGCGCGCCGCGCTCCCCCCGCTAGAGGCGCTGTGCGCTAGACCTCTGACGTCATACCGCGAGCGAGAGACGGACTACCTAGTCGTCACATAGCGGCGGCCGGTAGCCACGCGTGAAGACATGGCGCGCGCATTGCGTTCATACTGTTGGAGCACCACCACCTAGACTAGTTGGAGGCGCTGCGCTCGCTTTGACGTCACAATAGAGAGGTAGGTGGTGGCGACGGCGGTATATAGGGGAGAAAACCTGGGCCAGGGGGCGCTGCGCCGCTCTGTGCGTCAGCGCCCTCCATGGAGATCCCGTCAAAACCTACGCGCAGTGCGGCCGCGTCGTCTGCTCCCCGCCGCATAGAAAAGCATGCTGTCGTCTGCTCCGCGCTGCTCTCCAGCATGTGTTTGCGCGCGCCCGCTTGGTTGTTTCTCTCCTCCTCCGGCCGCATTCTGGCCGCCGTCGCGCTCCAACAAAGGGGGCAAGAAAAAAAAAAAACTGGAATGAAAAAGTGACGGCGCGCTTTTTCGCAAAACTCGTGGAAGTGTTTTTCTCTCTTTCGTGTTGAAACGATGGTTGTCGTTTTTTTTTAGGTATCTCGTACCGCTCTTATCTCGCACCTCTGTTTGTAACTGGCGGTGCCGCAGCAGTCATCGCAGAATCAAGTCGGCCTCAAGAAACAGATATATGTCATTAATGCCATCACTCGGCGCTTATAAAGGGAAAACACGTATGTTAATCGTCCTATCCTCATATGCGATCCTGCTTCGGGAGCTCAAAACTGCGCATTCGCTAGAGGAGATAACTGAACTAGCGATTGCACAGCGTAGCTGTGGAATTAAGAAGACATAGGTTTACTTGGAGAGATGTCCCCGCCTGCATGAAAAGTCGTCAGGCATTTCCTCGCTCTTCGTCTCACGGAGAGAGGAAACTGCCGAAAGAATGGCATGCCTCGGCTTCTCGTCAGTGATCCAGGTCGTTAAGAAACCTCTCATCGTTAAAGGTAGATAAGTAATTGATTTCGGATGGCAGCGCCACAGCAGCGAACTCCTCCTGACCGCTGTCAGCAGGAACCAAAGGGTAAGGCGGCATGCTTTGTGCCTTTGTAGGGAACGCGTCCTAAACGCGCCGAAAGCAGGCACCACGGCGCCGGCAGCATCGCCTAACACGTCTGTCCCCAAAGAGTTGAATAGGCCCCTTTCAAGTGAGCAGTCACAAATGGAAAGGAAGCTCCCCGACCAGCGCCCGGAGCACTCGTCGCTGTGTACACGCGTATCAATTCTCAATGAGAAGGCTGGACCCTTCATTCTCTGAACAACATGGAAGAAACATCAAGAGGTGCCGCCTCAAGTCCTTCAACATATACCTGTCGCTTGCCTCTGCCTTCGAGTACCGAATTCGCGTTCATGCTTTTTTTTTTGTCTGAGCCTGCCAACAAGCGCTCTTTGAAAACAATGTCCGCGGCGATCAATTATAATTTCTCACTTTCGAAAGCACCGATAAAAAGCGTGCCTCCAGCCAGCCTCTATGTCAGCCGGGGCACAGAAAAAAGCAAAAATAAGAAACACCACTGGCAAAGAGCGCCGGCTTTGCGCGCACAGACGCACAACCATCCCCCCTCGTCCTCACTCTCCTTCTCCTGCTCCGCTTGCACGTGCGGCTGCCTGTAGCGCGCGCTCCCGAGCGAGCGGGCTGCGCAGACTCCGCAGGCAGCCGCGCGCAGCGCGGATGCGCGTAGGTTTTGTAGTTCCTCTCCGCTCCGCTGGAAACCGAGCGCTGGCGTCGCGGAGCGAACTCTAGCTTTGGTTCCCTATACTCGCGTTCACTGTCACCATGCCTCCGCAAGAAGAAGGCACGTCGCCTCGCTGCGGCTAGTTTTGGCTAAGCCTATTAGGTTGCGCAACTTAGCAGGCTTGGCCAAAGGTAATCCCCAGCCACTTTTTTCACACATATTCCTTCAAAAACACTTCACTAACAGCTATTAAGGCGAAAGCCTTTAATAGCTCATACTGTCGTTGATAAAGTGTGTCCCGCTTTTGCGGCGGCTGTCGCGCGGCGTGCCTTGGTGCGCGTTCAAGTTTGGGATTGCAGATGGCAGGAACGCTAGACAAGATGAGACTTCTGGAGGAAAACCGCAGTGCCTGTCACACTTTCTTCGACAAGTGCGTGTTTGGTTGGTACGCCATCGTTCCTGTCGCGTGGCGTTCCTTGGCGCGCGTTCAAATGTGGAATTGAAGATGGCAGGAACGCCAGACAAGATGAGACTTCTGGAGGAAATCCGCAGTGCCTGTCACACTTTCTTCGACAAGTGCGTGTTTGGTTGGTACGCCATCGTTCCTGTCGCGTGGCGTTCCTTGGCGCGCGTTCAAATGTGGGATTGCAGATGGCAAGAACGCTAAAGATGAGACTTCTCAGCCTTTCGCCTCGTAATACTTTAATCGCTAATGTCCCTCATAATTTTTAAACGCCGCTGGTGCCTGCAGTACTGCGTCTATTTGTATATGTTCTGTGGTACGGCGTTCGAAGATGCGCCAAATGAAAGGCCCTGCACGGAAGCCGGGATCGAATGCCCGGCGGGGTCAGCTTCGATGCGTGATTCTCCTGGTGACGTCATGACCGGATGCGGCATCTTTATCACATCAGGTTATAAAACAGGGCCTGATTTGACATCATGATGACGTCACATCCTGCCATGACATCACGGCCGATGACGTCACCATGTAACGAGGCCGACTGCAACGACTTTGAAGCGTGACTTTATTTGTGGGCTGGCAGCTTACGCTATCGCGTCATACCAACAAATGATGAGGTTATGTATCCCCAATAATGTAGAAGCCTTACACTGATAAGACGTGATAGCGGAACAGTGTAGCGGGCAAAAAAAGCTTCCGCTGTTGCTTTCGCAATTCAACTAGGGTTAACCAGAGCTAAACCACAACTAATTTTCTCACATCACATCATCAATTCTTGCGGACAGAAGTACATGAGCAGATTAAAGCTTTCGGGTTTAAAGTACTTCCCAAGAAATAACATGCCAGCGAAGTATTGTACGCGATATTGCTAGCCACAAACACTGGCGCCCGCTGGCCACAGCATTAAACGCGTTTCAAAGTAAAAAGAGGCTTCCAGACAAATTGCAAATGATTCCGAATTCGCGTGGTTTCGCTAAACCTAGACGCAATAGGAACATTGTGTTTCTGCCACTGATCGCAGGTTTTATTCCACCAGAGCGTGTTTCTCTGAAGAATAACATGGTTTGCGGAAACATTTTTTTTGTTAGGCTGCTTTCGATTACACCTACACTACGGCCATCAGCGCTAAAGTGCTTTCGGATAAGATGTTGTTGTTGCTGTTGTGGCTGTAGGAAGAAGGAAAAGAAAATGCACGGGCCTGCTACTGGCTCAGTAGATGAGCCACCTCCGCTGCCTCGTGCAGACAGAAGAGAAAATAGAGAAGAAAAGCAAGAGGGAAAGAAAGACGCGCGCCGCAACGACAGCCGGCGTCCACCACCGAAGCGGTGGCGGGTGCAATGACGGCCTACAACAGATAAAAATTCGGAGGAAGGCCAGCCCCCGCTGCAAGCGGCGTTGGTGGCCTACCTGCCCCAGCCCCATCAGGGGAGTCTCTGCCGGCTAAGATCAAAAAGAAAACAGCGAGAAGGCCATTTTCACACTGAAATTATGTCAACTGGGTTATTGGAAAGGGAAGGCACAGTATCTGTCACACTTGTTTATTTGGACACCAGATCGCGTCATAAGGAAAGGGAGGAAGGCACCGCATTGAGAAGGTGGAGCGGCCGCAGAGCTGTAGTAGAAGCCTCTCTCTCTCTCTGTCCATCCATCTCTCCATGAACTTGAAGAAAAGGAAGGGAAAGTGGCAACGTCCGCATGACATGACTTAACACTTGAGGGGTGGAGCGACCGCATGATGCACCCAGTTAGAGAGTGGCAGGAAGAGAGGGGAGTGTCAGTCGCGGACGTGGCGGCCCGGTCGCTGGGCAGCGTTGCACAAGCCTGTGTGCGTTTGCTTCGCGTCGCAATGGATGAAGCCGGGCCATCTGGCACAGCGGCGCAGGTTCGCCGTGCTCGACGTTCTGAAGTACAACGGTTACGAAGTCAGTACCGAAAAGCCAGAGGCCCATAAATCTACAGTCTGCGGAGACGCGGCCGTTTGGACGCTCAAGTTCACACAATTAAGGCCCCGCCGGGGTAGTGCAGTGGTAAGACGCCCGACTGCTGTCTGGAGTACCTGGGTTCGAACCTGACATCGGCGGCTGCGTTTCCATGGAGGCGAAACGGAGAGGCGTCCGTGTCCTGTGCGATGTCAGCGCACGTTAAAGATCGCCAGGTGGTCGAAATTACTCTGTAGCCCTCCACTATGGCTCTCCTTTCTCTACTTCCACTTTCTCTCCCGCCTTCCTCCCTTCCCTTACAGCGCGGTGCAGGCGTCCATAGAAAGAAGTTTGACAGATACTGCGCCTTTCCCTTCCTGTGAACCAAATATTATTATTATTATATATGGCAGCGAGCTGACAGCGGACGAGCATAGATCACGGTGGAAGAATATTCTTCCACCGTGGCATAGATCCCCTTTGTCGGCTCCGCAGAATTCCCAATCCAAGGGTAGTTTAGTGTGTCTCTCGGTTTGAGGGAAAAGGGCGTGGTGGCCATAAATAGCGGCGAAACACGGGCTGGGGAGAATGTGCGGCAGAGGGGGCTGCTGTCGGTGCCTTCTCGGGGTGAAACCTGGACATACGTCCCTCTGAAAGCTCCGCTCGCGCGCAACCGACCAAGGCAGCGATCGGAATGTTTGGGCCTTAGGTTTGTGCTTTGTTTATTTTAGAAGCGCAACCTTCGGCGCTTTGTCTTTGTGACTTCTTTCCACGTCTTGCGTGAGCTGAGGGAAGATAGGACAGAGTAAATCGCAGATTTGTGTGGTAATGCATGAAAGATTTAACGGGGATAAGCGGTGCCACACATCTACTTCGTATTTGATTAACTATTCAAATCGGCGATATTTTTTTTTCTTTTCCTTCACCTTCCTACAGCCACAACAACAGCCCTGTCATCACACAGCACACTGGCACCTCTTCGTTTCACCTCCATGAAAACGAAGAGGCATCCATATTCTATGCGAAGTCAGCACTGAAAGTTCCGATTATTTGGTTAGGGTTGCATCGCACAGCATTTGGTGGTGGTGGTGCTGAAACTTTATTTAGTGAATGCTAAAGAACATATGCTGCCGCAGTTCTGTGGTTAACTTTCTGGCTGCTGGCGGTGGCTTCCAGTCACGTTTAACGTCGACTTCGCTGCTCAGGTCGTAACTGCACTCGGCTATAGTGCTCTGGAGGCTAACCGTGGAGGCTGGAAACATGGAGGCTAACCAAGAGAGTTCTACTTAAGTTGAGGACAACCCAGAGGGCTATGGAACTAAAAATGTTAGGGGTAAAATTAAGAGATAGAAAGCGTGCAGAGTGGGTCAGAGAAATAATTCAAGTTACCGACATTCTAGTAGAAATTAAGAAGAAGAAATGGACATGGGCAGGACATGTAGTGCGAAGAGAGGATAACCGATGGTCGCTGAGGGTAACAAACTGGATTCCAAGAGAAGGAAAGCGTAGCAGGGGGCGGCAGAAAGTTAGGTGGGCGGATGAGATTAAGAAGTTCGCAGGGGTCAAGTGGATGTAGCTAGATGAGAACCGGGTTAAGTGGAGAAATATGGGAGAGGCCTTCGCCCTGCAGTGGGTATAATCAGGCTGATGATGATGATGATGATAGTGTTCTAGGAGATTTTAGAGCACTATACCACGGCTGCCCCACCAGCCTCTTTTGACTCGCGTCCCTGATTGAACTCGCCTGCCTGGGTTATTCATTTGAGAGCCCTAGCCACTCACGGTATTAATACAGAAATGGACTCTAGTACTGATTTATTCGATGTGCGGTCTGCAAAATGTCTGAAACGATGAAAATGCCGTGGACATTAAATATTGCGCGTTGACACATTCTCCGCGTTCGCAATCCTGAGAGCTAAATATTCTGCCTTACATCACTTGCGAATCGGGGTCAGCTGAAATATTTTATGGCGCAGGTTTACCTTGTTGCAGCTAGTTATAAGAGGAGAACCTTAATTACGGCGTTTAATTCTATTCTTGGCACATATTAAGGGCACCAAAAAGACCTTTTTAAATGTTCTGGCATGCCTTCCTGCTCACTCCACATTCGTCGTGACCCTCTCACGTCCCATTTGTGATATAAACTCTGTTGCCAGCCGTTGTTTAGTCATTAATGTGTGTGAAAATAATGGCGCTCAGAAAAAATTCAAAGTGGTTTATTCATAGACATAAATACCGTAATACATGGTTCAAAGGGAACTGTAAGACTCATGTTATCCTTGTGAGTGAAGGCTAAACATTCTACATCTAGATCGCACATTTGCATAGACAATAGTAAAGGTAACCCCCCCCCCCCCCGCCTCGTTTTAAGGTGTCCGCATCTTGTATGCAAATTTTACAAGCAAGATTAAAGCTAAATACACCGTTCGATACAAATTGTAAAAGCGTCACCGGCCTCGCGAGGCCCGATTGGCATCGGCCGCCGATGGCACCGACGTGCAATAGAATAGACCCCCATCTCGCGCAGTTCTGGCTGGCTCAATGTACCATACAATGTCCTAGAGCTTCACTGAGTAAATTATCAGTTGTCTTAATTTCGCTGGCATCCCACTGGTGGATGCGAAAAAATAGTGACGTGTCGTCTGCTATAACTCTTTCGCATCATGACCAATGCCGACTGCAGTGCTTCCGACATCCTTGACGTTAATCTATTTTGTCACTTTGCTTTCCAAAGTTCTCGGTGGCAGAATTCTAGCTCTGGCTCGTCTATGTGAACAGAGAGCTCACTTCTGCACGGATCAGCTCCTAGACACAGATGTTTCATCACCTCGCTGCGTTGCTACCCCCTGAGATTGCTGCCGAGGCCCAAGAATAATAAAAAGAGAAAGAGGTGCCGGTAGTCAAATGCTTCAGACGGTCACAAAGCTTCCTTCATGACAGTCCAGAGCAGTTAGTGGAGTGTTTCTTGAAGGAATGGTGTGTGAGAAATTAAAAACGTTGTCTGCAATTGCATATACATGTCTTGCTCGAACTCTTTGCATCAATCTATAAAAAGATGAAACAGCTGATGAGCTGCGCTCAAATATGCATTAGGAAAAAGCGCAATCGTCGGCAACTTTTTTCATTGCGAAATCAATACTACGACAGCCAAAGAGATACCGGGTGGCCGCAGCTACACTGTTGTTGCGACAAAATGAAGAAGGAAAAAAAAATTAACGGGCCTGCTACTGGCTCCGTAGCTGAGCTACCTCCGCTGCCTCGTGCGGACAGAAAAGAAAACGGAGAAGAAAAAGAAAAATCGGTAGAAAGACGCGCGTCGCAATAGCCGTCGTCCACCACAGAAATGGCAACGGTTGCAATTGCGGTCAATCCTACTGAAAAACGAAAGGTTCTACGGGACAATAACCTCACACAATCTCATCAAATCACATAGACTCACATATCGTGCACATCGTTATCATAAAATATCTTCTATAATTTATTTTAATGTACAAGAAACTATGAGATCTTACGCAATTATATGCGACCCGTATGTGATTTCTCACTTGAATTGAGTGATACTGTGTGAGAAAATGTGAGGTTATTGCCGCATACAATTTTTTCGACAGATAAAATCAGAAGCCCACCTAGTGATTGCGAGAAGTTGCCCCGGCTACCTCAAGCTTCCTTCCTGAAATAAAATAAAGTTTTTCACACACGCACTCGCAACAGACAAAAATATGGTGGCAGGCTAGCCCCCACTGCAAGCGGCAGTGACCTACCAGTCCCAGCCCCGAAGGGCCACGAGCAACCACTCATGCAGCTACACAGGGAAGATGCGTAGGTACGGTCTCGTCATAAAAAAGGGTCAACACGCAAGCGTTCTCCCTGATTTCACTGGAAACAAACCCCCGGTCGTAGCGGGAGAATGTTTCTAAGCGGTTCAGATAAAGTTGCAGAACACTGTAATATAAAATTTGCCGCCGATTAAGCTACCTAATGCGAAATTTGAGAGAAGCTCGTCAGCTGTTTCACCTTATCGATAAATTGAGGCAAATATTTCGAGCAAGACATGTATGTAAATTAGAGACACATTTTTTTAGTTTTATTGCGAAAGCAATACTACGCTCATGAACTGCATTTCTCGTAGCGGCGGCCGGTAGCCACGTTTGACCATTATAATGACCTGTGACGTCCTACCAGGGTGAGAGACGGGCTACCTGGGCTACCAAGTCGAGTCATCGTGTAACGGCGGCCGGTAGCCACTAGAGCACTATAGCCACGGCGCGCCGCGCTCCTCCCGCTAGAGGCCCTGTACGCTAGACCTCTGACGTCATACCGACATCGAGAGACGAGTCCTCAGATAGCGTCGGCCGGTGGCCACGCGTGAAGACGCGGCGCGCTTTGCGTTCATTCTGTTGGAGCAACACCACCTAGACTAGGTGGAGGCGCTGCGCTCGCTTTGAAGTCACAATAGAGAGGTAGGGGGTGGCGACGGCGGTATATACTCGCGTTCGCTGTCACCATGCCTCCGCAAGCGAAGACGCGTCGCCTCGCTGCTGCTAGTTTTGGCTAAGCCTATTAGGTTGCGCAACCTACCAGGCTTAGCCAAAGGTAAACCCCAGCCACTTTTTTTTCACACATATTCCTTCAAAAACACTCCACTAACAGGTATTAGGCGAAAGCCTGTAATGGCTCATACTGTCGTGGATAAAGTGTGCCCCGCTTTTGCGGCGGCTGTCGCGCGGCGTTCCTTGGCGCGCGTTCAAGTGTGGGATTGCAGATGGCAGGAACGCTAGACAAGATGAGACTTCGGGAGGAAAACCGCAGTACCTGTCACACTTTCTTCGACAAGTGCGTGTTTGGTTGGTACGCCATCGTTCCTGTCGCGTGGCGTTCCTTGGCGCGCGTTCAAATGTGGGTTTGCAGATGGCAGGAACGCCAGACAAGATGAGACTTGTGGATGAAAACCGCAGTGCGTGTCACACTTTCTTCGACAAGTGCGTGTTTGGTTGGTACGCCATCGTTCCTGTCGCGTGGCGTTCCTTGGCGCGCGTTCAAATGTGGAATTGAAGATGGCAGGAACGCCAGACAAGATGAGACTTCTGGAGGAAAACCGCAGTGCCTGTCACACTTTCTTCGACAA
>JAJIZL010019344.1:1319415-1343900 GCA_023969395.1 Amblyomma maculatum | reverse complement strand
CTAGCGCTGTACCGGCTTGATGAAAATGGGCGCCGATTTCGTGACACCTGGCTCAAAGATTTCCGGTTTTAATCACAATGAACTATTTTTCATATTACGGGCATGACATATTGCGGTTGCATGGAGTATAAAGTTGCATTTTGATCTTGTTTGCTTTTATTATGGTATTTACTTTTGCTTGCGAAGAATCGTTTAACGGCTTATTTTCGGGAAGACTTATATTAAGGCTCTTGTACACGTACTAAGTGAGCTGATGTGGTTTAAATCATCTGCTTTTTATAATTTTTGCAGCCACATGGCAACATAACTGTTGTACTGCTTTTCTTGGTCTTTGAAGTGTCTTTAGTAGCGACGATTCGAATAAATGAATATCTGCTACTGATGCCTCTGCATTCAAGTAGGGGCTGACAGCTTGAATTCTGTGACCGAAAGTTGTGCCGGAAGTTGCTGTTATACAGTTTGGTTCTGACCAGTTGTTTACATTTATTTCTCATTTGCTTAAATGTACAATATGAAGCACTTGTCTTAGCCATGTATGTTTACCTGCTCTGCTCATTACAGGGGGCATATTGCAGGCAAATTTAGTGACTTGCTAATCTTTAAAATTTTGCACTGCATGAATTGAGTGTCATTCTTGTACAAGGTTTGAGTTGTCTACTGCGGCAGTGCTTCGACTAAAAACATCAAGACTGTTATAAGTGTGTGTTTCCTCGTTGAAATACTGAAAGCTAGGATGGGATGTCAGCCATCAGCCATAGGGAAGCAATTTTTGAACGCCTCCCCTATATTTAGCGAAGTAGAAGGTCTTTGCTGTCTCTTGTGTCTGTGCATGATTATAATGAAGCAGAATGTCTGCTCTTGTATTGAGATTCCGATCTGAATTTCTGAAAATCAAATGGTATTGAATTGTTTTAAGTTGTATCAGGCAGTGGTTCAAAGCCCACAATGTTGCTTTATTTAGAAAAAAAAATATCTGCTCATTACCAAGGTGTACTGGACAAGTTGGCTTTATTTCGTTATAGAGTGCAAGAGGCATATAAGGAAAATGCAAAATTGCATTCTGCTTTTTTTGTCATTTATGCAGCATTGATAAACAAACATAACTTCAAAAAAATAGCTTCATATGCTTTTTTTTACTTTCAAAAATTTTAAAATTGTTCTTCCGATTTTGATGTGTGCATTAAAACATGTAGGAAATGCGATTTATTCGCGCCTGCATGCTATCCGGGTACTACGATCGATGCTCAAAAAGAAATGAAAAATGGCAGCAAACAATTATTATTAGTAAAATACTAATCCTGAAAAACAGACCCTGTGCTTCAGTTTTGTTTTTGTGAAGCTAACGTGTACTTCGCCGTGTATTCTGCGTTTCTAAATGCAGATAACTGGTTTGTTAATTATGGATTAAATTGATAGGCATTGTACGTTTCTTGAGACCATGCGTTACTTTAGTAGATATTGTTATCATTGACAATTGATACAGGATACGGAGCCTAAATGATTAAGTAGACTTTGATTATTTTTGTAGGCTTAGTTTGCCAGTGATCAGCACCGTTCCCATAAATGCTAAAATAAGGGAAGAGAAAGGGATTTCGTGCTGATGAAAAGGAGATAATAGATTTAACAAATTATTCATACTTTTTTTATATAGGCCCTTGAAAATTGCTAATGCATGTCGTCCTGAAAATAGTAATCCATAAGCGTTACTCAGTTCTCTGTTCTTTTGCCATCTGTATTTTTCTCTGATCTTTGTATTGCTGAACCAGACTCAGCAAGGACATGAAATTTATACCGAAGAAACATTCCTTCCCTCCTTGCCCTACTCCTTTCCCCCTCCCTCCCCCTCCCTGGTTTTTCTTTGGAAGTAGTTCAGTTCAGTTCAGTCGTTCAGTCGTGTACGACTCTTCGTAACTCTATGGACCATATCACGCCACGCTTCCCGGTCTCTCACAATCTTCCTAACATGACATAACTTCATCTAACATCCTAACATCATACCTTCAGCAAAAGCATATTAAACCCCTGCCACTGATGATTGCGCTGCCAAGACGAAGACATGTCCACATGTCGAAATGTTGGCTCGGCTTGCGATCTGCGTCTCTCCATCACCTTTTGTTCAGTGCTCTTTCACATTAAGCCCTACTTAGCCATTTTGCCCTACATTAAATGTCGGCTGATCATAATTCTTTCAAGATTAAATCATGTGAACACTGTAAGTTCTCTAGAAATCCAATTGGTATTTTCCCTTCTGCTTAACTTAACAGGCTGTCATCAGATATATACTTGTTGAACTATGGCTCTAAACAATGAAATTAAAAGCTTGAAATAAAAGTCGTGGACGCAAGAAATTTCACTATCACAGGTGCTTTTGATGAGACATCCTTAGTGTAGCATTTTTATTCAACCAGAAAGAAGCTGACATAATTTAAGTATACCATGTGACAGCATGTTCTGTGCATCCAAATGTACTGGGCTTACAGTGTTCTCATTCATGACTTGGTCAAGGACTACCAGCTTCATGCCTTCTGCACCACAACAGTGCTTTTCACTGCTGCTGATTCTGAGATAACCACCAGAGACAGCCGAATCGGCGCTTTTACAGTGCGCAGCTGTGCACAAAAGGAGCATTGTTATAGCCTAAATGCAATAAGGGGAATGTTGTTGATTTGCTTTTTGGCATGTGTAATTCATATTTACTTAGCTTCTCTTTTATACACTTTATTCACACATTTTTACCCAAGAACAAGAAGAAGGGACTGCTGCGCCATGCGTTGTGAATCTGAAGAGCTATTTCTCTTTATGGAACTGCACCAGCTGCTTCCACTGATCGACACAACAGCGCGCATTGGTGCCATATTGAGAGGTTACAGGCTATCCAAACAGCATATGCCAAGGGACTGGATAATTTGTGCTGCTAATTAGAGCAGATCGTTTTGAATGTTCGTGTCTCCAAGTCAAGTTGCACTGCTCGTCGGTTTATTTCACAGCAAAAAAGTCAGAAATTTCTTGAAGTACCAAATAAAAAACTTCTATAGTTTCATTCTGTATGCAGTTTTGGCATTTTTTCGTGACATGCTCATGTGAGTTTCACAAACTATTTAATAGTACTAGATGCGACATTGTAAATACCATAGGAAATGTATGCAGCGTCAGCGTGGTGGATTCTCATTTGGCATGACAGATGGTTGCCAGGTACACTACTGAGTTTAATTGCAAATGTACACACAGGAAAAGCGTTAAAGAATGCATAGTGGCAAATGCAATACCTAATAAAGGAACGTAATATATTGCCGCAGGCTATAGGAAGTATAACCTGCATATTGCAAAAATATGGAGGGTATACTGGAATTTTTATTTCAAAGGGCGTTAAGGTGCAAGGTTGTTGATTGCAACCTGCAATACGTTGTAAAGCTGATGAAAGCACCCCAATGCATTGACTCCATAAAACGGTGTTATGACAACCGAATCACTATTAATGAGGGTGTACTGTCTTTAGAAAGCAATTATTTTCGAGGGTGTAAGGGTGTTTATAGACATGCGACAAACCTCAAATTTAATAAGGTGATTTTGTTTTTGCACTTTACGTCAAACGTCTTCCTGAATGAAGTGAGTAAATAGAAATGCTTTCGCGATGTGTATGTGACAAACCCACCAAGCAGCTTCGCATGTAAACATGGGATAGACCGCACGCGACGAAGTGGAGATAAAATGGTAACTCCGTTTTAATCGATATTCATGCCTGTCGTTTGTTTTAGAGGTACGAAAATGCACTTGGAGCAACATTCAAAGCGGCCGCTGTGCAGGATGTGCAGGAAACATGACTGAGTAACACTGCCAACCGAAAACTTGACAACTCTATCCACACTGCTAGAAATAAGAAGAAAAGATGAATTGGCTGCCACAGATTTGGACAAACGTTCCTCACACTTGCGCTTAGCTTCTCAAAATATCGTTGCAGCAAAATATAGAATATTCTACTAGAATTTTGCCTTATTATCTGAATCATATGACCCAAAAAGTTTTTAGGAATGTAAAGGAATGTAAACACCCGATGCAGTGTCAAGACGAGTATGTGCATTCACGTTGGAAGAAAGCACCAACAGGTAGCGTGTTCTTCTCACGCCCAGCGGCCCTTGCTTGTCCTATCGCTGAGCAGGAGCCGAAGGTGTCACATTTCCGGTTGTTCAACTAGATGCTGAAAATTGCAATGGTAACTATTGAAAAATTCCCCAAATTGCTGGAAACGAATGTAATGGACCTACTAATTTTCGTACAAAATGTCCCTCCCTATTTCCCGGGCCTTGGCACGAAGGAACCAACTATTCGCAGACCCTTCCAATCTGCTTGATGTCGTTGACACAGAATGGCACTCTATGTGTAAAAAACTAGGCAGACACCTGTGACATCAATGGCGCCAAAAAGCATTCACATAAGCGGCACACTGGTTTTTCAACACAGTTTTACGATAACAAATAGGAAGAACTAGTCACTTGTGATATCATCGTGGTGTAGCTTACTATAAAATGTACCCCTCCGTAGGTTTTACTGAAAGCGATTTTTTTAAATATACAGAAATAGTGTTTGAGCGTAAATCAGCACTATATAACAAAGATTAAAAAAAGCGCACACTAAATGTTTCTTGCTTCGTAATGGGTTAAGTTATACAGCAGAAAAGGGCAGGGTAAATGCTAGTTTTAACATAAATACAGACGCCTTTCTTCTCTTATTTCACCCTCAGTATATCTATTGTCAATCACACAAAGCTTCGAGACTCCATTTAGGGCAATAGCTTTGTTGCTACGGAAAGGGGCAAACCTTTCTCTATGCGGACGCAACCGTGCTTAACATAATACAATCTGCACCAAATCAAAACTCTGGGCTAGCGGCCCTTGGATATCAATGATGACGCTGCCGTTACGCGTTTTACTGCCAATCAGATGCACCCAATGGCTCGAGAAAAAGACATACCATGATTTCCTGCTGCCTGTTGAAATGTGATGCGCACGGCAAATACGTATCATTTCTTTCTCAGAATAAAGATGGGAATGCTTTTTTTTATTTTGCCCAGTCGCTTACTAAAAGGTTGAGATGAAGGTGATCTTAAGCAGCCATTACCCGCTCCCGACATAACAAAATGAGATAACACAACAGATAGAGGTTAGGTGCGCTTTTAGTGCTTCGCTCTGATTTCATCAACGGTGTCAGAGCATAGATATTCGCAAGGTAACAGAATTAAATTTACTCTTCGTAGAGACTGAGCTAAAAGAGCAGGAAAGAAATCGCTAAATGGATAATACTGTCACGAATACAAAGTAAACGGCAACAACACAGCACACTATAGGAAAACAGTCACACATTGACGTCCACGCATGCGCTGACGTTGACAAGGTCCTGTGACGTGCATTGGAACGCCACGCCAAAGTCTTCGATGCGCCTCAGAGGCTCGTTTACCAAGAGCCTGGAGCTTTCAGTGGCGCTACACCTGAAGTACGCATACCGTGCGTAGAAGAACTGCGCCTTGGACATGCGAAAGAGGCTCCAGATCCGCTTCACATCCCACCAGTCGGTAGCTGTCGCCGAGTCGGAGCGAGCGACGACGCCCTCCGAGGTCGCAACCTTGGCCGCGATTTGCACTGCCACCATGGCGGTCACGGCAAAAGGGGCTTTGTACTTCAGTGCTTTTAGAGACTTCAACATGCACTTCCTAGGAGGTCAAGATGAACTTTGGTTAGGTGACAAAAGTTTTTGTTCGAAGTGGTCGCATCAAGACATGTGGATCACATGCATATGGTACTGATTAAAAAGGAAGGACTGTTGGACAAGTGACTATACGAAATAGCTGCGCATCAGCGCAAGAAACATTGAATTGACTTGGTAAAATTGGGTAGCCTGCTTGATTTTGGTAAAGTGTGAAATCTTGTACAAACAAAGCGAAACTGACCTACTCGGATGTTGTGAATAGGTGTGCCTGTTGCAGCTATGGTAATGCCAAATACTTCACGCTTTAGTGAAAACGCGACTCTTGTTAAGACTAGTAAGCCGCTGAAATTTTTTGTTACACGAAGAACGGCCCCGGAGCGACGGCTCAGTGGGTTACAGAATGAAAGGACGCGCGACAAAATCACGGCCATGGCGGTCGCTTTTTGATGTGGCCTAATGCTAGGCTCTACTGTACTATGCGATATAAGTTAATGTAATGGACCCCAGTTGATCGCAATTTCCGGAGTTCATCAATACGGCGTTTTTCATAGCCTGAGTCGCTTTGGGATCTTAAATGCTTTAAACTAAACCAATAATATGAGAAGAGATGCTGGAAGGCGCTGTTTTCCTATCTCTTTTTATAAATGACCGACATAAATGTTTACCGCGAAACGAAGCATAGTGCCAGTTTTATTTCTCCCCTTGGGAAAGGAATCAAGGCTCACCACAAACAAGACAATAAATACCCAGAACCTATGGTAAATCTAGGGTCGCAGAATAAAATGCAAATACCTCATAACACAGAAATAATTTCTCTGATTTCTTATTCTTCACTTGCACACGTGGCGACACCCTTCGCGACCATGCATAACCCGGATGATCACCTATAGCAAAATAATTGCATTTTCGTGCGATTATTTTAGTAGTACAGCATTGCAAAAATGGAGTATTTTAGGTAATTTTTATACTTTGCAATAAAACCGTCTCTATTATTTTCTCGTCCCTTTTGGACATTTCGGAAAATAAAATAATGACAGTTTCATTTATACTTGGGACTGAGTTCGGCAGATCGTTGTTGATGGCTCGAAATTGCTGATGGTTCGAACACACAATTTACACTAAAATTTTGCACTGTGCAATGAGTTCACTCTCTCACAGAAGTACTGTCGAGAATTCCATTTTTCTCAATCACATTCAGGTATCTTAAAGTCAACAGAAATGAAATACACTTTTTTATATGGTATAGGGCACCCGGAGAAGCTGCCGAGTAGAGCTGCTTTGATTTTTCCTTAACAGTGCAGTGCATAAAGGAAATAAAAAAGGCTCAATGAAAGCTCAATACACAAGGGCGTTTAAGCAGCCCTCGGTGTCTCTAGAAGGTGTGCAAAAGACTCCATTATTTACTGGTTCAAGCAAATAGCTATGCTGTAGATGTACAGCCAGAAACTATAGAATCCCCTTAAAGTAGGCTAAACTGGTAAGTCCGCACCATTCCCTGAATAAAAACACCAAGAATTGTTATTAGGCTTGAGCAATAGGCGGGAACGGAGCGCAGAGCTTTAAAATAACATAATTGTTGTGCTAGGTGACGTGTACTCCCGCTTATTTAGCAGAAACGCGGAATGATTACGCCAATGTGCTTGTGTTTATAGTCTTTAAGAGCACTCTATGCTAGAATTATTGGCTCACTTATTCTTGCACTAGCTGTGCAGGTACTCTATGATGATAAAAAATAGAGGTACCTGTGAGAGTGGATAGCAGCAGCCGTCCGAGAGTTCCATTGCTTGTACTTCTCAACTCCGCTCCATATCTGGGCCGCCATGTCGATGGCAATCACGGGCGCGTCCGCGAGCAAGGAATCGCTTTTGCTGGCGCTGAGAGTACTGTACGCCGTCGCCGGCACGTAGAAGTGCGTATCGTTAATGCGCTCTATGCGTCCCTGGACTACATCTTCATTCAGGGTGGTAACTGCGCCTCTCCGTACCTTCTCACGCCAGACGTCAAACTCGAAGCTTAGAGCCCGGAAATAGTTGCGCACGAAGCCGTGAGGCGACACTTCGGGCACTCCTAAATCACTAAGGACGAGGTCTCCCGGAAGAATAACTGTCATACTTCCAAGCAGAGCGTCCAAGTGCCCCGCCTGTTTGCCGGCTGCCACCATTGTCCGCAGAGGGGCGTAGTTCAGCATGGCCGCTCGGGTCGCCTCGAAGATGACGCGCATCCGGCGGTTTTTGGTGGGACTTGTGAGAGCCGCTACGTATGTAGCACGCCAGAGTTCGTCGTACTTGTTACTGTGGGCGTCGCATATGTGCCACGTATACCTCGTCGGAGCGTCCAGCACTCTGGTATTTTGGACCTGAATCATTGCGTCGAGTACTACTATCGTCAGCATGTAAAACAGCGTAAGTGGTTGATTTGAGACATTCCAGAGGACGCTAATTTCATCGAGCATGCTATCTTTGGAGATCGCGTATGTGGGCGTCGAAATGTTAAATCTGGGGAAGAACTCTGTCAAATAGGCTCCGAACATCGACTTGTTCGTTTTTCCTAAGGCGTCAAGGAGTTCTCCTATGTCCAATACTTCGATATCTCTTTCTTCATTGTCATCTGGCAGCAGGCGTTCGAAGTGAACGAAATCTTGCAGAGTGTAATTCGTGTGCAGGCGAGCGTTGACAACCGGTAGTGCATTAGAAAAGCAGCTGTTGGAGCAGAATAGTTCGTAAAAGCTGCTGCGTATATACTTCCGGTGAAATAGTGTGATCGTTTCGCTGGAGGCGATCGTGAAGAAAAACCGAAGTTTATACCGTGCCTGTACGGTCAGGGCGAATCGAAGCAGTTCACTCTGTCCCATGGAGCTCGTCGCGTTCACCTCGTCGAGAACAAAAGACGCTATCTCACTTTGGCGTCGGTCTTGCTGCCATATCTCGCTCATGCACGATGAGTACAGCCAATGAAGCGCCCTGGCAGTTCGTGATTCCATGTTCTGTGTGCCTCTGATAATGTTGCCCTTGATCTTCAGCTGCCAGACAGTGGTAAAAAAAAGGATAATTAGTTGTACTTTAGTGCCCTTAATTCTTTCAACGTGCTGTAAATTTTAAATAATAACCTTGCTCGAATTAGTTTCTTTTATCCACTCACATATAAATTGCCATCTCCGTCTTTCTTATTTCCTCCTTCGCCTTTTCTAAAAGGTCATCTCCAAATTACCAGTATTATACCTAAATTCAATTTTTTAAAATCTTTTTTTATTTTTTTTCCTCGGCCTTATCTCGGCTCCGCTACTCCCTTAAGAGATAACAATAAAAGACAGCAATATTCCTCTCACCCCGACGCATCCCTACATCTCACCGGAGATAACTGCAGCGGGCGCCCGTCCCTCGCTCCCAATGACCATCCCCTCAAATATAGCTATCATTAAGTACAACAAACTCACCACCTAGCCGTCCCGAAAAAGGAAAGGGATTACAGGAGAGGGTATGACAGGGAGGTGTGGGCATAAACACAGAAGAACTGACCCCCAGGCCCAACAAAACCATAGCAGCAAAATCTGGGCAAGGCCAAACAGCGCCACTCTATCGGGTCCTTCACCTTAAACAAATCAGGCCCAGCGCCCAACCGAGGCCTTAACCTTCACACCACCAGAGCGGGTTACCCTTGATGGGCCCCGCAAGCGGAACAGACAGTAGTAACTTACCAAAATCTGTGCTGCGCACTCACTTAGCGCATGGCATCAGCGCGAGGGGCAGGGGCTGAAATAGTTAGGTCAATCCTGCTGCGCAGTACTGCTATCCGCCCGCCCCTCCATCACAAATAGGCTCGGCAAGGGCAATGACCATTTTACTGTACCATGTACACTGGCTACCCCACTACAGGATAGCAGACGGCTGAGCTCGCACATCAGCGACCGGTAAGCCGAGGGTGGTTAGTCGCTCAATGAAGCGGCTCCCGGGCGTATGCTTGTAACCACGCCCGGGATCTACAAGACCTTCAATTTTGAACGTCAAGGCTGGGGGTCTCACCAATCCCCAACCCAAACCCACCTAATAACTCAAAAGAAGGGAAAGCGGGAAGGGTAGAGGAGAGGGGAAGGGGGACAATTTAACCCAAGGGGTGGGGCGGGGGGGAGACAACAAGGGGGATGGCCTCGGGGGGGGGGGGGGGGGGGTCGGCGCACTCTCGTCATCTCGGCATCGCACTTGGCGACGGGGCGAGCGAGAGTTAAACCAAAATAGCTTCAAGAAGCTCTCCCTAAAAATCCGAGAGAGAGGTGGGAGGATAAGAGAAAAATAATAAGTAACAGACTCCCTCAAGCAACTTCTACAGAAATCTAACAATCCGAATTAAAATCCTCCCCCTCCTCCCTATATATTCATAAGATACCTCAAGTACGTATATATAAATGATACTACACATTCAGTTTTAATTAACCTCCCTCCTCTCGGTCACGTCTCAGCCTTCCACAACCTTTCTTCTCAAAAAAAAAAGAAAAAAAAATGGGGGGAGGGGAGCCTGGGGGAGGGGAAAGGAAGGCAATACCATTTCTCACTCATTTAGCCACCAGCACTGCGCTCAGCCCGCCTCCGGGACGGGCTCCTTCCACCAACCAGTCCTCCTCAAGTATAACTCAGGGAGCATTCCCGCAAAACACAGTCAGGGGATATACGGAGTAAAACCTTAAGAGACATCGGTGGAGGGGAGATATCCAGGGGGACGGAGGGGAAGGGCAGAAAAGAAAGGCGGGGTGGGAGGACTCCAATTCTCCCCATAGCATTTCAGAATCCAACTCAGCGGCACCATACAACACTCAAGTAATGAAGACACATCTCCAAAGCAAGTCTGGATCGCGAAAATCCCAGGCAAGCCCGGACTCATCCATCTCAACCAAAAATGTTAACATCAAGAAACATGTAACTAGTAACTCAGCCTCTTAACCAAAACCAATTACAAAAAACAAAGCAAATAAATCCGCTATTGGCTGGCCCGTTCAGTGGCGGCGGTTGGGCTGGATAGTAGATTTTTTTTACATATTATTATTTATTTATTTTTTTATTTTTCTTCAATGAAAAATTATTTATTGGTGTAATCCCTATTCATTTTTATTTCAGTTGGATTAAGCCCGTTATACTTAGTGGCACGGGCAGAGGCTTTTTATTTTTCTTTACTTCTGCATGCCTCGAATATGTGATGAACGCTGACATTTTTCGTTGGGAAACGCGATATTCCGAGCGTTTGATGTGTTTTGTGCATGGCTGCCATACATGTGAGCTCGAGCGAAATGCTGAGAAACCATGTTCTGCGATTGTACAAACAGACTATGTTAACGACCCTAAACGCCACTCAGACTATGAGTGAGAACCTTGAGCGCCTATGGTGGTCATCTATGGAGAAAACTTAAAATTTGATCAATATATGCTTGAGACATGCCCCATAATCTCTGCAGGATATTGATTTTTTTTTTGGCTCGCACATGAGCGGTGAGTGTTCTTCAGCCTTCTTCGCGAAGCCTCGACACCGTCGTAGTATACGTGAACATACTAAACATCCCACGTCAAACCACTTCGCATTCGCGAAAACTATCGAACTTTAAAATCCTTTTTGGCACTTCAAACGTGGAAAAAGTCTAATGTTTCCTTCGCGTAATTCTATCGCCGAGCAGATAGTGAACTTGACAAAGTCTTGTCAAGAACTGCTGCATGCAACAAGTCGGTCTCCGTCGGAAGCCACAGCTATTTCGTTTAGCCTTGTTAAAGATGCTACCGAAAGCGGCTTTCACCAGAAGCAACGTTTATATATGAATGCGACAGCAGCACATCACGTCTCCGTCAAAACAAATTTGGGGGCTTGACTTCTGCTCCCTGGCCTGGCCACGCAATACCGCTTCCGCCAAACAACAAACCAAGGTGCACGTAAAATTTGAATAGCTAGACCCCTCACCATCACCACGATCCAGTCAGATTTTATAGGACACATATGACCTGTAATGCTTTTTTTCTGCGGGATGCGATAGAAAATCCGATGCACTAGGACGCGTCGCAACCATATACGCGTCACACTTCGTATATTTCAGGGTCCTAATCGCCCACCAATTGTTTTTTTTTTTTTTGGCATCGCCGTTTTACAGCACTGTCGTTTCATGCAATTGCTTCCCGCCTCGGCTTTGTACTGTAGAACCTTCGACATTGCAAAAGCCCTGTATTTGAGGTTATATAACATGCCGCGGCACATAGCCGTGGCCTCAAGATAAATTCGTCTCAAGGTGCGGCGCTTGTTTACGAAAAGCCACCAAATGACATGAACCGGCGAAAAAGATAACGTTCTGAAATTACTTTGATGCTGAGTTTCCCGCGCTTGCTCCAGAAAAGGTGCAGCAGTTATGATATAGCCGTCTGGGGCATAGTGTCATCATCATCATCAGCCTGATTATACCCACTGCAGGGCGAAGGCCTCTCCCATATTTCTCCACTTAACCCGGTTCTGTCCTAGCTGCATCCACTTGACCCCTGCGAACTTCTTAATCTCATCCGCCCACTTAACTTTCTGCCGCCCCCTGCTACGCTTTCCTTCCCTTGGAATCCAGTTTGTTACCCTCAGCGACCATCGGTTATCCTCTGTTCGCACTACATGTCCTGCCCATGTCCATTTCTTCTTCTTAATTTCTACTAGAATGTCGGTAACTTGAGTTATTTCTCTGACCCACTCTGCACGCTTTCTATCTCTTAATGTTACCCCTACCATTTTTCGTTCCATGGCCCTCTGGGTTGTCCTCAACTTAAGTAGAACTCTCTTGGTTAGCCTCCACGTTTCAGCCCCATAGGTGAGTACAGGCAAGATGCAACTGTTGTATACTTTCCTCTTGAGCGATACCGGTAAGCTGCTAGTCATAATCTGCGAGTGCTTGCCATATGCGCTCCATCCCAATCTTATTCTTCTTGTTATTTCCTCTTCGTGGTCCGGATCTGCGGTTACTACCTGTCCTAAGTAGACATATTCGCCTACTACTTCCAGTATTTCGCTACCTAACGTAAACTGCTGTTCCTTCCCGAGGCTGTTGAACATTACCTTAGTCTTCTGCATATTGATTTTCAAGCCTACCTTTCTACTTTTCCTGTCAAGGTCATCAATCATTATTTGCAGTTCATCCCCCGAGTTTCTTAGCAAGGCAATGTCATCAGTCAAGGCAACCGCTTCAGTCCGCGATATGTCGTCCGCGATCCTCTTCAGGGTATACCCATTTTGTTGGTCTCATGCATGGCACTGACCACTTCACAGCACAGTTCTAGGACGTCCTGAATGTACGATGCGTACGGCTCAGTGGTTCATTGGGGGGCGCTGCCAGTGGCCGCCGAGTGCGGACACAGTTTTCATGGGCTCTGTGAATTTTCGCCACCTGTCGCGGAAATTGACCAGCTACCCACAAGATTCTTCGTCAGGGAACGAAGAAAGCTACAAGGACCACGCGGAGTGACCTGTTTCGGCAAGTGAACTTTGTTTCCCGCCGATTTTTTTGGTTTCTCGTTTTCACGGACCACGTCGATCAGCTAACCCTAGAGAGCCGCCATTACAGAGCTGCCGCGGCGAACGCTGCGGCAGAGTCATTGACGCCGACGCCGCACATCTACGGCCCGACGCGGGAAGTAGGGCAAACTCTAAGGAAATGACAAACATGGAGATCGTTGATGGAGAGAATATAAGCCCCGAGGATATGATACAAGGCTCATGGTAAACCGTGAGGAAGTCGAAGTCGCTACCACTCGAGATCGCGGAGGCGCAGACAGACGAAGGAAAATGCGACACGAAGCAAACATCTACGACGAAGGAAGGCAGACGCTTAGCACGCCAATCAATAGAGACGCTGCGTACGCATTCGCCGCCGTGCACGTACAAAATCATTCTGTGGCCGAGAGGCGGCCTAACAAAATTGCAACAGGGTGGAGAAGTGACCGCGATAGACGCGGTGAAGATGGCGGCAGGACTCGATCCCTCCAAAAATAAGGACGACGTTGTTGTACTCAACCACAAGCAAAACTCGATTGTGGTTGGCACCAGCCAAAAAGAGAAGGTGGAAAAGTATTCAAAAATTACCCACATCCCCTGCGGAGAAAATCGCATCGACACATTTGCCTACTTAGCGTCTCCTGAAAATTGTGGGAAAGGCGTAATACATGGCATACCTCTATACCACTCCGTGGAGTACATCTTGGACATGTTGAATTGCCTCAACAATCCTCGAGTAGTTGGAGCCCGGAGGCTTGGAAAAGACTCCAAGACGGTGCTTATACTCTTCGAGCAAGCGGAGGTGCCCCGATGGATCTTCTATGGAGGCATGCCTCTGAAGTGCCAACTTTATCGCAAGAAATATGAAGTTTGTGAATCGTGCGGGGGACTTGGACACCGTTCAGATGTCTGCCTGGACCCCGACAACATAAGATGCAGGGCATGCGGCATGGAGCTCCCACCACAGGAGCATCGCTGTTAGCCAAAGTGCATGCTCTGTGGAAAAGCCCATATTCTCGGAGACAAGACGTGCAAGGAAATGTATCGCACCCCGCATCACGTTAAGAAGAAGGCATGGGACAAGCTGACTCAACAGCAACAGCAGCAACATCAACAGCCGCAAGCTCAAGACCAACCCCCGACGAGTCGGCGCAGCAGATCGAAGAGCAAGCAATGGCGAGAGTTCAAGGCCAGGGACGAATCCTTTCCCCGGCTAGACGGCAAGAAGACGGAACTGGTGGAATGTTCCAGCTCACGGGACACGGCGGACGCCTGGCGGCGGAGCGGCAGCCAGGAGCAGCAGGGGGTGAGTTTCGCAGATATGGTCTCCCAGAAGGAATTGGCAAAACTAAGAGATGAAAATAGACAGCTTAGAAGCATGCTACAAAATCTTAATGGGGTAGTAGATTCCCTTCGAGGTCAAATTCAAAATCTGCAACAGCAGGGGCAGTCCAGATCTGGCACAGCCGCTAATCTCGATATCAGGCCCAATACGCAGAACGCTAAAGAGGATAGCATGATCACTGACACGGCAAGCCCTCCACCTGTAAAACGGAAGGTACGCGAGGATCCCTCCGAGGAAAAATCAGTAGAAGAAAGGGTGACCCGAATTGAGGGGGCACTAGATTCGATGGCCGCCTCCCTAAATCAAATCACCTCCCAACTCCAGGTGCTTGTGGGGGCAGTGCAAAAACAAGCTGAGGAGTCTCAAGTACTCCGGAACGAGCTGCTAGGCACCAACGCCTGGCAGCAGAACATCGAACAGAGCCTTGCGAGTAAACATGGCTCGCAAGGCTAAGTATGAGATATGGCAGTGCAACTGTCGCGGATTCCGAAGGAAACGGCCGGTGCTGCAGCAGTTCCTCGCAACGATTGAACATGCGCCTCTCGCATTAGCACTTCAGGAAACCGGGGGCCCGGCTAAACTTTCGGGATACCAAGCATTCCACAGAGATAAGGGGGAGCGGGCGGCAGTGACAACTTTAGTTAAAAGAAATATGGCAGCAGTACAACACGACCTCGCATCGCCAGAGATAGAAAATGTTTTTGTGGAGATTATCCTGGGAACCAGTCCTAGGGCCAGTATCTTCCTCCTCAATATTTACAGCTCACCGAGGCAGCGCAAGGCCAGATTCAGGACTTTGCTCCGAAAAGCAGAGCAAGTCAGCGGGGAACATCAGTTAGTGATTATGGGGGATTTCAATGCAAGACACCCTGCGTGGGGATACTGTACACCTTGCCCTAAAGGGAGGCAGTTGTGGGAGGATATACAAGAACTAGGGTGCACTATACATACAGATCCTACCTGTCCCACACGAATTGGGAACAGTGTTAGCGTCGATACATCCCCCGACCTCACACTATCTAGGCGCACCCTCAGTCCCCAGTGGAACAACACGGACATGAACTTCGGTAGCGATCACTACATAATCGCGCTTAAAATTGGGGGTGACCCCGGCCCCAAACGTCGTGCAAAGCCGGCGATAGTGGAATGGGACAAATTTCGAGACAACAGGACAGGCGACAATGAAGGAAAAATAACCGACCTCGACACGTGGGTTGCACAACTAAAGTCCGACGTCAAGGCAGCAACTAAATATCTCGATGACGCTAACGCTCCGGATTTAGTGGATAGTCGTCTTCTCTGCATGTGGGAGGCAAAGGAACGAATGGAAAGGAGACTTAAGGGGCAGCGGTGGAATCGTAACCTAAGGCGCAAGATAGCTCGGCATAATAAGGCCATTGAAGATTACGCTTTCAAGCTTTGCGAGCAAAACTGGGGGGATCGATGCGAACACATGGAGAATAATATGAGCATGCCTAAGACCTGGGGACTTCTTCGTCACCTTCTGGACCCTGAGAGCTCGAAAGCTCAAGTAGGCACTAACCTCATGAAGATTAGACACTCCTTTCCAGGAGATGACGAGAAGTTCTTTCGACAGTTTCAAGACTTGTATGTTAGCGATACAAGCAGGATGCCCCTTCCTGATTACTTAGGGGACGCCAATGATGAGCTTGATGCCCCTATTAACACGGCACAAGTAAGAGCAGAGATTCTTCGGCTTAGAACCAACACGGCACCGGGCCCAGATGGTATCACTAATAAAATGCTGCGAAACCTAGATGACCAATCGGTAGCCGCACTAACTCAGCTTATGCAGGAGTGCTGGGAGAAAGGGAAAATACCTCAGCAGTGGAAAACGGCTGACATTATTCTCATACCCAAGCCTGGTAAGCCACTTCGGATAGACAATCTACGGCCAATATCCCTAACATCATGCTTGGGAAAGCTACTAGAGCATGTTATCCTAACCAGGCTCACCAAATATATTGATAGACACGACCTTTTCCCGCGGGAAATGATAGGCTTCCACTCTCATCTCTCGACTCAGGACCTCATGGTCCAGTTGTAACATGACATTATCCGGCCCAAGAGTAAAGATGCTAAGGCCATCCTTGGCCTCGATTTAAAGAAGGAATTTGATAATATCTCACACCAGTGAGTCATGGACGGCCTATCAGCATTGAATGTAGGGACAAAAACGTATAACTATATCAAAAACTTTTTGAGTGGGCGTAGTGCCCGCTTTAAATTCCGCGATAGCACATCGTCACTTTTCCCTCTGGGCAGTAGGAGGACTCCTCAGGGCTCGGTACTCTCACCTCTCCTCTTCAACGTAGCATTGGCAAAATTACCAGAACAACTACGGCGTTACCCTCATTTAAATTTTAGTATTTATGCTGACGACATTACACTATGGATCAGCCGGGGTAGCGATGCCGTAATTGAACACACGCTACAAGAGGCGGTGGACACGATCGTGCGGTTTGTAGCAGAACGTGGACTTACATGCTCGCCGGAAAAATCAGAATTCTTAATTTACAATTCACGGTGCCTGCGGCAAGAGCGTAAAGTGGATATACAGATTTCGGTACAAGGACATCAAGTTCCCCAGGTATCGCAGATCCGTATATTAGGTCTCCTACTCCAAGATAATGGCTACAACGGAGAAACTATTAAAAACCTTGAGCGGCATGTATCTCAAACAGTCAGCCTCATCCGCCGAGCTTCGATAAAGGAAAAAAATCTTCTGCGCGTAATCCAGGCATTTATCATTAGTCGAATCAGCTATTCTACGCCATACTTACCCCTTAAGGCAGCAGAACGACAGAAATTAGAGAGCCTCCTCCGCACAAGTATTAAAAGAGCCCTTGGACTCCCGCGGTGTACTTCCACGGCTAGCCTCCTGCAACTGGGCATCCATAACACATGGGATGAAATCGCGGAAGCGGTGCGCACTTCACAGGTAGAACGGCTCCGGCTAACCGCCGCAGGCAGATCCATTCTAGAAAAACTGGGCATCGACACTTGGGGAGGCGCTCAGACAAAATCTGAAATAGACATGGCTGTACGGGACAGGCTATGGATACCTCCGCTGCCAAAAAACATGCATCCCGAACACCATACGGAGCGTCGGGAAAAAGAGCTCAAATGCTCAGTAAGAAATTCAGCCGCTTGCCGCCGGAGGAAGTAGCCTTTGTAAATGCTGCCGGAGGGGCAAGCCCCTTTATGGTTGCAGCGGTATCGAATGGGTCGGGTAGACCGATCACCGCGGCCACACTGAAAACTAGATCTCCTGAGGCAGCTGAGGGAAGTGGCTGTAGCTCTAGCCTGAGCCCAGACAAAGGAGCGTTTCGTGATCTGCGACAGCAAAACTGCCATACGAAATTACAGTCGTGGGTTGATTGCTCCCCAGGCAATTCGAATATTACAGCAATCACCAATCTCGCGAACTATACAGCTGATTTGGACTCCATCGCACACTGGCGTTCCCGGCAACGAATCCGCCCATGCCATGGCTCGAGGGCTCTACCACCGAGCCGGCGGCAGAGAGGGGGGCTTGGAGTGGGGACCATAGAGTGTGCCAAATCTTACACAGAAATTCTGCAGCATTATAGACTCAGTAGACGGGTGGCTGCTGCGCCAGCCCCTACCCTAAATTTCAGGCAGGCCGTCGCCTGGCGTCGCCTTCAGACTGGGACATTTCCGAACCCGCTCCTGGTGAGCCATATGCTCCCAGGAGAAAAATCTGAATTCTGTGCAAACTGTGACTCGAGAGGGACCCTCGAACACATCCTGTGGGACTGCCCCTTTTCTCCCGGGAGGGGTCTAAATCTGACGCCGCAACTCTGGGAGACCATGCTGCGCTGCTCGGACCCTGGGCTCCAGCTAGCCATCATCCAGCTGGCCTGGGACGCCGCCGGCCAACAACGTCTGCCGGCCTGTGTCTGAGGCGGGGCACCCGCCATCCATCCCAAGCGACGGAGGGCCGGAGCCTCTTCATCCGCTGGAATGAATAAAAACTTCTGCTCTCTCTCTCTCTCAACGTTAACTTCAATTGCGCCTTTCCTTTCCTGTAGACCAATTATAAAAACACCGGTGCGTTTAGATGCGTTCAATGAAATGCTAGTTGTGTTCGACAAGGGGTACGCGATGTACCGTCACGACAGGTAATGACGTCACGAGGCTATAGCGCTCGCTTGCGTTGGAACGGAAGCAAAATTTGTAGCCAGCGATAGTAAAACCGCTATCCGGAATTTCATGGAAGCTTCCCCTGATGGGCATGGGACAGGTAGGTCACCGCCGCTTGCGGCGGGGGCTGGCCTGTCACTGAATTTTTATCTGTTGCAGGCCGTCATTGCACCCGCCACCGCTTCTGTGGTCGACGGCCGTTGTTGCGGCGCGCGTCTTTCTCTCCCTCTTCTCTTTTCTTTCTCGTCTATTTTCTCTTTTGTCTGCACGCGGCAGCGGAGGTGCTCAGCTACAGAGCCCGTAGCAGGCCCGTGCATTTTTTTCCTTCTTCCTACAGCCACAACATCATGAAAAGCAGAATCTCGCCGAAAGCGACGAGAATTCTGGCCGGCAAAGAGCTGACCCGCAAAGTCAGCCTAATGCACCCCAGCGCACTCGTCGTTTACCGGCAATGATGTGGCACACGAGTTAGCCCGAGCTATCTACTTGAGGGTAATCATAGAGCCGCCGGATTGCCAGAACCTGGATGAACGCGCGCAAACATATTGTGAAATTGTTGAGAATAATAGATTAAACAGAAAACTACTGCCACCACCGGATAAGATACTTATAGAGAGGCGACCGCATGGCGGGGACTGCAAGCTGGAATGAAAATTATCTTTGTAAAGCATGTGGGAAGAGGGGCACTGTCGACCACATAATATGGTGATGCGTCTACTCCCCTGGAGTCGAGGAAAATATCAATAGCAGGGAGAGCTGGGGGCCTTGCTGCGGAGCGAAACAACAAGCCGTCCGCCTTCGGGCCGAGTCCGCGAAGAGACAAAATCTCTTTGTTAGCCTTTAGTCGCGGAGTCTCCAGCCCGCATCCACTAGGCCTGCGTGCCGGGGGCGGGGAGTAAGGGGCCTTCATTTAAGGTGGTCAATAAAATTTGTGATCCGTCCATCCACATATACGATGCTGACCCCGCTGGGTGTCCGATCCAGGCGTCCATGCGGCGCCTTTCATTTGAGGCTTCCTCGAACGCCGCATCCCAATGCTAACAGAAGCATACCCAAATGTCTTGGAGGCGTTAGGGCCGCAGGCATCAGTGGCGTTTGAATTGATATACACGATAATTAAAGCGCAGTAACTGTCACAAATCTCCACGGAGATTTATTTTTATAGGGAAGGAAAGGCACGGTAACTGTCTCAATTGTTTTCTGAGGACACCGCAACCGCGCCGTAAGGGAAGGGAGGAAGGTGGGAGTGTAAGTGGAAAGAGAGAAAGAGGAGCCGTAGTGGAGGTCTACGGAGTAATTTCGACCGCCTGGGGATCTTTAACGTGCGCTGACATCGCACAGCACAAGGACGCCTCTTCGTTTCGCCTCCATCGAAACGCAGCCGCCGAGGTCGGGTTCGAACCCGGGTACTTCGGCACAGTAGTCGGGCTTCTTACCACTGCACCACCCCGGCGAAATGTACCACGCCGTAAAGGAAGTGAGGAGGTGGGAGTGAATTAAGAGCGGGAGGTAGAGGTGCCGTAGTGGAGGGCTACGATCCACCGCGCTATATTGGCTTTCGCCTCATCGCAATTCAGTGGTTCAAAGTGCCCTCTAGAATTTTTTCGGAAAGGGTTACCAGCGCTTTGCAATATCCCATTGTCTTTATATCAGCAGCTGCCGACAGAGCCATGTCGGCATGAAACGAATGAAAGAGTGGAACTCACCAGGATATCCTGGCTGACGCCTTCTTGGATGAAGCCTGATTTGATGGCATTCTCGCACACGTACGCGAAGAAGTCGCTGCATGGTGAAACGGTCCTGCTGATCACGGCGTGGAGCTGGGCAGCTTCCTCGGGGCAGCAGAAGGACGTGTTGCCGGTATTTCCTGCACGCACCCGATTTTCGTGCTGCGTGACGATGAGCCACAGCAGCAGGCAGGTGACCGCGAAGAAGGACAGTGAACACACGCCGCCGGCGATGGTTCCAGCAGCATTAGTTTGTCTTCGCCAGTGTGAGGTCGTTCGAGATGCCAGGAAGCGGCCGGGAGTGGTCGATTGCGCCTCAGCGTTCGGGCTTTGAGGCTCCATGATTCTTCTGCTTCGTCTCCTTCTCCGTCTGAGCTGCCTGCGCGTCCGCACGTGAACATACCTCCCAGAGAGGCAGATTATTTGCACACTTGCATGTAAAACTAAAACAAACATATGGGAGCGGAGCGGGACACCAGGTAATAATTTGTTTCGCTCCCAGTAAAAAAAAAGGAAAGAGAACAGAATAGTCCAAGCTTTGCAAATGATCTTCGATTTGTCGGAACGGCAGACTTTTTTGTAGTATTGTTGTATTATTCTGCAAAAGTATCGCATTTTTCTTCATAACTTTCTCTAATTCTGTTGGGGCGACAAACGACAGTATAAGGGAAAAAACGCTTTGTTGGCAAGAGTCCATGACCATGAATAGCAAGAAAAACATCTGACTATAGGAAATTCTTGGTTGCATGTTTTTAATCGGGAATCGACTTCATCTGTACACAAGGCTGAAAACGCATGCACAGGCCATACATATGAAGAATGATATTTTCACATAGTCGTGTTTCTTGCGCGTGTGGCAATTTCGGCTTAAAGCTCACGGGCATTAAACATTCATAGTATCAATATTAAGCAAGAAACTCTTTTCGCTTATATTGCTGGCGACATTGATGTGACGTCGAGCTGAAATAGATCCTACATACAGGCGCCGTTATTCTTTTTATCCGGAAGCCGAAACGGGACCGCCTCGTAAGTAAGCTATCTACGACGTCGTGCAGGACTGGTATGCGTAGGTGCTGCATAAATGAGTTGAAGGAAATTAGCGTCCAATTTCTCGCTAATGGTCATTCAGATATCTTCGAGGCTGCGTATTCAAACGAACCTCTATTTTAATTTGTCATTCCTAATTCTGTCATCCAGGAGGCAGATATATGACACCGTACATATATTTCTTCCGTTTGCGGTCAGGGGTCTTTGATACAGGGCAGCTTCAGCTTTAGGAGAGGCGTTGTGCGGAATAACAGCGTCCGCGCTGTCCTTAAGAATAGCGGCAAGGACTCGCACTCATCACCATAGAAGACCACCCAACGAGGGCAGTGTAGTCAGCAGCAGTTGGAAGCGTGCTCAGGCATACGGAAGCTAGTTGGTCACAGGCACACAATCGGAACAAATAAAAACATACCGCAGCAATCTGATAAGCCAGAAAAAAAGGCAGGATAACAACTTGGTCATTATCAAAATCAGTTCTAGTTGATAGCACCGCTATCGCGGCGAATTGTAGAAACCTTTCCAAGTGAAGTATAAGCAACTTATCTAGACAGTGTTTTTCGCATATTGCCCGTAAACCCCGACTTTTTCTCTGCAGCAATATGTGCCTGCTTGTTCTCTGTGTCAATGCCGGAAAAAGCCATCCTTGTTGGCTGGTCCCGCCCAATAGCTTGACATTCCCTACGATACTTTCGATCACTTTGACCTCGAACTCCATTGCCCTTTTCCGTTTCGAGTTCAAGCACTAAGTAAATTGCTGTGTCCAATAATTCTGCCCCAAGATTCGAATTGTGCGTCCGTTGTCTACTGATACTGACCGTGCTGACTGTCCTCAGAGACGACATAATGCATCACGGCACTCGTCCACAACTTATTACCGACCGAAGCCCCTATTCTCTCTCATGACTCATCTACTACCTTCTCCGTTCTTCTTGCACTCAACAAAAGCTCAGTCTTTCTACGTAGTCACTCGCTTTCCCTCGGACTCCAAACTCACCGCGTGGGTCTCTCTGAAAAAGTCCTGTCCCCGTACAGCAATCCTTACCGCGTGCTCCGTCAGGTGGCCTATTTAACCTATCACATTGCTCTCCTTCAATCTTCATCATCATGCGCCCGCCGAGTGACCGACATAGTTCATGTGGTTCGTCAGAGGAACCGCTTCAAAGCACACCACGCATATACTGTGCCCTATATAAGCTGTGTGAATGATTCCAGTAGTGGTTGCGTGCTGCGGTTGCATACTCTGGTGTTCCAATTTTTCAAAGACAGGCAACTACATATCTGTTAATTTAATCTGCTAACTGTATAGAAAGTATATTCGCGAGGATTGCTTCCTTCTCTTTATCGAAATCCTGAGGGATGGGCCTGTCCTTTACTTCCATAGACTATTTTCTAGCCAAGTGATAGAGCTTTATATAATGCGAATAATTTTTCCATTTACCTTTCATTTTTGAAATATCTCGGTATTCTTTCAAAGTGTGCCACTACGATATTCTTACAGCCTATCGGGAAGCTGACTTCTTTTGTAGTTAAGTTTATTAATTTTATCATCAATTCAGCGAATCATTCAATTCGTGCTAATTTTAGCTTTTTATCGCCTCTACAGGGCACTAAACACGTCTTCCATTGAAATATTGGCTTCGTTTATTGGCGTTCAGAAGGAGTCCCCATTTAAGTAACTTTATATCCATATTGACTTCACTGCCATTAAAAAAACATTTGCTCACTGCTGGCTGAGCGTATCGAAGTTCTGCTAAAAAAATAATTTCGATATAGTTAGTGCCAAATAGTAAACATACGTTTGCATCAATTTTTTAAAGGCGGAAATGTCATGCCAGCGAACATTTATTTGCAGGCCATTATCCGTGTAGTTTACATCCCGATTCCAAAGAAAGGCAGTGCCAAAGATTGTTTCAACTACCGCACGATCGCGCTTATTTCTCATGCTAGCAAGGTGATGTTAAAAATCCTGCAAGGTGGGCTGCAGCAGTATGTGGATCGGGAGCTTCCGGACGTGCAAGCTGGGTTTCGCAAGGGCAGAGGAACTAGAGACCAAATTGCCAACCTTCGCTGGATCATGGAAAAAGCAAGAGAGTTCCAGAAACCCATTTACTTCTGCTTTATTGATTATGCGAAAGCGTTTGACTGCGTAGATCACAGCAGATTGTGGCAAGCTCTCCAAGAGATGGGAGTTCCAATTCACCTCATCTGTCTCCTCAGGAACCTTTATGAAGGGCAAGAGGCCACAGTCAGAACTGGGCATGGTCTTACTGATTGGTTTCCGATTGAGAAAGGGGTGAGGCAAGGCTGCATACTGTCGCCCTGCCTATTTAACCTATATGCAGAGTGCATCATGAAGAAGGCCGGTCTTGACGAGTCTTCAGCTGGAGTGAAGATTGCTGGAAAACGTATCAACAACCTTAGATATGCGGATGATACCACTTTAATGGCAGAAAGTGAAGTGGAACTCAAGAGACTTCTGATGCGCGTACAAGAAGAGAGTGAGAAGTTTGGGCTTAAACTGAACATTAAAAAGACGAAGATCATGGCGTCTTGCCCTATCAAGTCCTGGAGCATCAATGGACAAGAAGTGGAAGCTGTGACAGATTTTCTGTTCTTGGGCGCCAAGATTACCTCGGAAGGAGACTGCAGCCATGAAATTAGGAGACGCCTGCTTCTGGGAAAGAGAGCAATGGTTAGCCTTGACCGCTTAGTAAAGAGCAGAGACATTAGTCTGCTAACCAAGATCCGTATAACCCGTGCTATGGTCTTTCCAGTTGTGATGTGGTTGCGAGAGTTGGACTGTGAAAAAGGCTGACCGCCGAAGAATTGACGCGTTTGAATTGTGGTGCTGGCGAAGACTCTTAAGAGTTCCTTGGACTGCCAGAAGATCAAATCAGTCGATATTGTCGACCATAAACCCTGACTGCTCATTAGAGGGTCAAATTATAAAATTAAAGCTCAGCTACTTTGGTCATCTGATGAGA
>JAJIZL010019344.1:1270978-1309415 GCA_023969395.1 Amblyomma maculatum | reverse complement strand
GGAAGGAAGGAAGGAAGGAGGGAAGGAAGGAAGGAAGGAAGGAGGGAAGGAAGGAATGGGGTCAAACTGCGCATAGATAGAAACATGCCTCTCAAATTATTTAGCACGGCATACTGTAAGACTTTTAAAATATCTGGAGAACTGCACTCAAACTTTTCATTACAGAATGTCATAATGCTGGCCCAAAATGACGAATGTCACAAAATGACGTCATCTAAAAGGGACAGCTTCATGAACGGCTGTTCAATGTCTACCTAGTTTAGTAACCTGAAGTGCACCGCACTGCATAAATGTACTCGTGTCTTATGCTCTGTGTCGTGTTACTGAAAGAGGATATGTTGTAGAAGCTGCATTACAATGATTACGCATTGAAACGTGCGCAGTTCCATGTTAAACATTTTGGTTGCAATGGCTGGACAAATGCATTACTCTAGTTTACGAGATATTTTGTGCTGGTTTGTTACTTCGCCGTTGTGGCCACTGCCGTGTAGAATGCATGACCCGATGCGCGCTACAAGCGTAAAGCTGCACGCGGATAAGATTAGTGGTCGCAATGAATATATTGGCTTATGTTCCCCCCTTTTATAGCATAACGACCTGGATCTGAGCTAGTTGATTCATGTAAAATGTGGAACTACAACCTAACAGAAATACATTCACAGGGAAGACAGAACAAGCTTCGTGTCTTGTTGTCTTCCTTGTGCATGTTTTCTTTTAGACTGCATTTTCACCTTTGTTAGCTCGTCAGATGTAAACCTGAACGCGGGAGGCAGGCATCGAGCCGATGTTGCCGATATGGCACTTGGGGCTCTTTCCTGGCGCATACACTGTGAGCACGCCCTCAAACTATACCTTGCTTGGCAGGATTCACTTTTGCGGTCTGCTCTGTAGTGCGTCGAAAACATTTCATTCTTTGGTGCTCACTGGTTTGTGTCCAATGTAAAGTGGCTACGGCTAAAAAAATTAATAGTGAGGAGAAATAGTGCTTACCTAAGCTTCGTGACATCCGTTCACTTACACCGTTGTCAGTAAATTGGCTTCTGCCATTTCATATACTACAATGCTTCGATATCATTTAACAAAATGAAAATGGAAGGAATAATTTGTGTGACAAGTTTTTAGATGTTTTGTTCGTATCTTGGTATATAAATCACGGGGACGTCTATTGATTAAACTCATAATACCTCGCTTTTTCTTCTTGTTATTCAGTGATTCCAAAAAGGAACACCAGAAATAAAAAGCCTACTACGATAACAAAAATTTAAATTAAAATACGGCGGGAAGAGAACTTTGATTCGACAGCTACCTGATTGTGAGCTCGAAAGCTTTCACCGAGGGGCTTCGAAATGCCTCTGTCACCCTTATCTGTTGAGATGACTTCTAGGGATATGTGTATAGAAAAATATTTTAAGCAATGAAAAACTCATAACCAATGATGAAACCTTAATACCTCTATTTCCACATTTGTGCGCTTAGGCATGCTCCTGAAACTGGGTCATGTCGGCTCGTGCTGCCTGTTAAAACGGCATTTAAATTAAATAAGCACTTTACCGTGTCGTTGACAGCACAGGAAAAAAAAAGCAGCGTTTTCCAAGAATACAAGCACACGTTTACTTTCAATTATGGGGGCACTTGTGTCGTAAAGAGACCTTCGCAGCTTTCAGGATACTGAAAAAAAAAAGGAAGGTTACGGTGGTGGCGGCGGCAAAGAGGGGTATTAAGACAGCGCCTAAGTTAGAGTTCAGTTTATTTAGTTTGTGCCTGAAGGTACAACTGTGTAGAACGGCTCTTACAAACAAAGCTTTTTATCCGCATTTTGTTAGTGAACTTTGTTTTTTAACGGCCCCATGTAACTGTGCTGAATATCGATAAAAATGAAATGAAACTGAAAAATCCTTCGGTTAGCGTAGAGCCCTCTTCGTCGTCTTAAATAATGAGCAAGAACATACTTATTTACGTTTAGATTAAAATGCTTCTAAGTTCACTACCTTTGAGCAATGATCTAAAACTATGCAAATCTATAGCTCCTCATTAGCACGAATGCAATCTTTCTTTTAAGCTTGCATATATACTAATGTGCCAAGCGTTCCGACATTAGTCTGAGCTGACTTTGAACGATGGCTTTATGCTTAAGAACTGACCCCATGGTTTTCTATCTAAAGCAAATGAATTTCGATGGTCAAGGTAAAATGTTTATCCTGATGGCTATAATTTCTTTTTACCTGTCGTGCACGGGGACCGATTTATTTCGCAAAATAGCATCTTATTATGCCAGTTAGCACACAGCGTAATTATCTTGCGAAAGCCGATGCGTAATGAGAGGTAAGGTGTCTGCGCAGTGCATAAATTCCGCATAATGAATTATGCGGTGTTACGAGCAGACACGGAAAGGCGCTCGAACACTAAAAGCCAGCGATGGTCTTTGACCACACATTTCATGAACCATATGGCAAGTTCGGCGTCGTAGTCAGCGCTGCATAATGGTCGACTGAGCACTGTAAGGGGTTTGTATAGTTACGAAATATGATAATGCTTTTCGTCTTCATGCTAAACGAAAAACATCTTTGTCTGTTTTTTTTTTCTGCTTCACGGAAACAGGCAGCACTCCTGTCAGAACGTTTCACAGAGCCTTTATTAGTACCCAGTTGCATTTTGTGCAAAGACAGCTACAGGCTCGTAGCAAAGCTCATCAGAGCGTTTTGATTTGCGCGGTGACTATAGATAATTAGGTTGTAATTCAAGCTTTTAAAATATATATAAGCTAAAGTCCTCGTGTAAGGTATAGCCAGCCAGTCGTGTATGCCTTAGTTGTATTTTCCTTCTCTTTCTTTTTCGATCTCCCCCTCTATTTGCTGTCCCCGCAGTTTATTAATATCTATCGAAAGAAATATTTTATGTAGTGAATTCTTTTTCATTTTTGAGCATTCTCGCAAGTTTGGATAACATGTATAGGAAGCCAGGACTCCCTTTTGAAGAAATTGCGTTTTTTGTTTGCATTGTATTGCGTAGGGGTTGTGGTCACAGAGAGCCGCCGCAGACTACTAACACCAGGTTTGAAGTATTTTCATCCGTACTACGATCCTCTTTCGCGTAGAACAGGTTCGGGTACTGATGGAGCTTTCTAATTATTACTAGAAAGAAGTCCTATGCGAGCGGCCATAGTCACTGATCTAGGTGGAATAGATGGCTATTCACGCGTAAACTGATCCTTTCTTTTTTTTTTTTAAGGCGAGAACCTTTATGGCGTATGCTGTCGTGGACAAAGTGTGTCCCGCTTTTGCGGCGTTCTGATGGGCCGAGGCGGGATCCGTGCCTGCCATCAGCAATGCCACACTTGAACGAGCGCCAAGGAAGCCACGCGACAGGAGCGATGGTGTACCAACCAAAATCACACTTGCCGGAGCAAGTGTAATAGATACTGCGCCTTTCGTGTCCTGCGAATGAATTATAATTATATGTAGCACTGCAACGAATGCTGACAAGAGGCTAACGATGGGAGGCTAATTGTAGGATAGGAAGGGTAGGCTTTCGCCATTTTTCTTTTAAGAGACATTTAAGAGACACTCTAATTTTTAAAAGTTGTTTCTAGCCGTATAGCCTATTGGTCTCAAAGAAGGACTACATTACTTACACCTATGCGCTGATCGCAAGAAGGCACTGTATAAATGTGCGCACTGAGTGTAGTGAGGCCGTTCGGGGGCCCAGGGGCATGCGTGTCCCGAACTCCTCTGTTAAAATAAACGTTTTTTACTACTACTACTACTACTACGCACTCAGCCGCGTCCCTTTGTTGATGACAGAGCTTGCGCATCCCACTCAGGGGCCATGCAGTTCGCCATGCACTTCATACATGGTGTCGATTGTGGATAAGATGACGTGTTGGTTACCGTGTCGTCGCCTATTGTCCCAGCGTTGGCTGTGACACTCCTCATCACCGACCTTAAGTGAAAATGCGAGCAGCATTCATCGGAGCACGCAGGATGGAATTCCAGTCGCGGCGGCTTTTCGTTGGAGGCGAAAAGCAACGCGTCCCTGTTTTGTGCGATATCAATGCACAATAGCGAAACCCAGATGATAAAAATTTGTCGCAGTCCTCTACTACTGCTTATCTCAAAGCTTGAGTCGCTCTGAAAATTTAAACCAAATAAAGCAAACCGAATCTATAGAACAGGTTTAAACTTTTCTGCTGCTTTCCCCGCACCACAGCCAGGCATCTGTTAATTTGGGGAGGAAGCTGTCAACTGACCAAAGAAAATAATAGTTAAAAAATGTCAGTACAGTGCGTCTTTAAAGAACATTTCAGGAAAATGTATGTGCGTCAGTGCTAGCCTTTTTTTGTCTGGTCGTCTGTATTTCATTTTATTACGCCTATAATGCTAGTCCACAAAGCGTTGTGTCGAAACTGTACTAAACGAAACGAAGGGCGATTATACGCAACGCACTCAATTATAACTCCGCCGCAGCTCCCTAACGCAAAGCGAGTACGGGGAAACATTTTTTACCTCACCTCCTCTTGCCTACAGTTTCAGCGAACGCACGGGTTGCTACAGTTTTCTATTTGCTGTTCTTGTTCCGCAAGGCAAAATAGCTTAGTCATCGGAAGTTCACCGTGGAGTGATGATCCAGCAAGTTCTCTGCTCAACCATGCGCATGAAGCCGGCTCATTTGCATCACAGCTTTGGCACACGTTATCGAGCGCTCGATGGTAATTCTGATGCATATGAAACGCTGTCAATATCAGACAGCAAAATATAGAGTGCTATTGTATCAAAGGGCTCTTATCAGGTAGTGCTGAAAAGTGCCACTTTTTCAGACGTAACAGGATGACTTTTCCCGACCATTACTGTGTCATTGAAACGCGTAATTCGACCTGGCACTTTTTGGAGTATCACGCGTGGTCAGCAGTATGTTATTAGAGGTACAGAATAGCCTGCGCTCGCTGTTTTAACATATGTGTCACGGTGACGTTTTATCAGGCGAAGCTTTTGAAAGTTTTAGATGCCTTATCAACATTAGGAAAATGCTGATCGTTCTAGAAGTTTTCTAATCGTCTAAAAAAACGAATATTATTCTTCTACATAGCTCTAGGTGGCATGAATAGGAAAGTACCGTTTGCTGCGAAGACCGATCGTCTGGACATTGCACCGAAAGGCGGAAATGTCTCATTTTATGTATACCAATATTTTTGCTCCTTTCTATGTACCTTATTTGAAACACCCTAAAAGAAATGCCAGCAGCCACAGGACAACTAGCCATGCGTCGCATTGTCTCCAAAAGTATAACCCACGCTACTCTCGAACATTTATCTATTTATTGTTACAGACTAGAGGACGAAGAAGAGGCGCTGAGAATGGAGGACGAAAAAGTGTGTGGTAGCTGAGTTGCTGTCTGGCTCGAGTGTATTGTTGTTTAGTCGCAGTAGCGTTGCCTTACGTCGTGACATCAAAAGCGCTACATTTTGGTAAAGAGTGCGGTTTCGATTCCCCGACATCGCCCCGCCATTGACACGTCCTGGAGCCTCGTCGTAGCCACCGCATTGCTGGACTTCCGCCACTGTTCATTACCATGCCAACGCCAACTGAGTCTACCTCTGTGCTTCTTACGAATTCAAGTCAAGCGGTTTCCGGCCTTTAACCACCGCATCGGGAGCTCTTTCGCTGGCGCAGCGGGAGAGGATGTTGACGACTGGCTCCGCCACTACCAACGGGTGAGCCGCTACAACCGTTGGGACGCCGCCACGCAGCTCTACAACTTCGTTTTTCTTACCGACATCGCCCTTGTTTGGTTTGAAAACCACGGGGACACGCTGACGACATGGGAGTGCTCTGTCGCTGAACTGAAAAAGTGCTTCGGCGACTCGTCAGCGCGCAGGAAGCGGGCTGAGCAAGCCCTTGCCCATCGTGCCCAACTACCCGGCGAGACCTGCACTACCTATACCGAAAAGGTCCTCAAGTTGTGCAATTAATAGACTCCCACAGGTCGGATGAGGACAAAGTCGGGCATCTTCTGAAGGGCATTGCACATGTCTATAACTTTCTTATCGCTAAAGATGATCTCTCGACTTTCTCCGCTGTCCTTCACCACATCCGCACATTTGAAGTACTGATAACTCGTCGAATAACGCCTAAGTTTGGAAGACTGGCCAGTGTGACGAACGTCGCCAGTTTTGACGAGCATGTCTCGACGGATCTTACATCGACTATCCGACAAATCATTCGTGAAGAGCTGGTTCGGCTCGATTCTCACGGCCAGCATACCTCAGCAGTGTCTTCCCCGCCGTCTTTTCCGCGCAAACCTGCCTACACATTGCAGTCACAGCCTGAGTACCCTTCTGTTCACACAGCACACCCTGCCTCTACCAACGAATGGCGGCAGCAATATTTTGCAAGCCCTGTTTCTTCAGCGTAACGACCTTCGCCCACAAAGACTTAAGCGACAATCTAGGTTTACAGATCAGCGCGACCCAGGCTCTTATTGACAGTCTGACATCGAGTAGTTTCAGGACCAATCTTCTCTCCGCTCTGCTCCCATCTGTTACCGGTGTGTCCTCCCGAACCATATCTCAAGACAATGCAGCCGTCGTCCGCCAACACGGTATGACCGGCCAACGTACTGACTGAGCGCAACTACACCATCACCGAGCAGGAGTGTCTGGCAGTTCATTTCGCCGTGCAGCGCTTTCACTGTTGCCTATACAGACGGCCTTTCATTGTAGTAACAGACCATCATTCCCTATATGTTCGTTGCTCAATCTCCAAGATCCGCCTGATCGCCTGGCCCGCTGGGCTTTTCAATTACAAGAATACGACTATACTATTCCATACAAGAGTGGCCGACGGCACTTAGATGCGGACTGCCTCTCGCGGCTGCAACTTTCCACGACAGAATGTGACGCGGACGACTTCGAGCATTACATCGCTGCTTTATTTACGTGTTTTATTGGTATTAGCACCTTGCGAACAGAGTAACACAGCGACCAGCACCTAAAGCTGCCTTCAAGGCCCAACTTCGAACAACCACTTTTGTGTACGCAATGGCCTGCTCTACAAGAAGGTTTACTCAGACACTGGCTGTCGGTTCCAGCTGGTAGTACCTCAAAGCCCCCGCCTGTCTGTTTCACGCGCCATGCATGATAATCCAGCTTCCGGACACCGGGGATCGGCGAGAACTTTGCACCGCACTCAGGAGCGATTTTGCCGCCCCAGATGAGCCACACGATTGACCAGTGTGTGGCCAGCTGTCCTGAGTGTCAGTCACAAAAGTCCGACTGGTGTAGTCCCCGGAATGCTTCATCCTGTAATGCCACCCAAGGCTCCTTTTATTAACGTCGGAGTTGACCTTTTGGGTCCTTTCCGTAAGTCGCAAAAAGGCAAATCGTTGGTATGTTGTATGTGTGGATCATCTCACTCGCTACTTTGAGACGACCGCTATTCCCGCCGCAACAGCCTACCAAGTGTCTCTTTTTATGCTGCATTCAGTCATCTTGCAACATGGTCCTCCGAGAGTTGTCATAAGTGACAGAGGCCGTCCGTTTACTGCCGATGTAATAGAAGAACTTCTCCGTTTATGAACATCTGATTTCAGGCATTCGACCCCTTACCACCCCCAGACAAATGGTTTAACTGAGCGCACCAACAGAACACTAACCAATATGCTTGCAATGTACGTCGCTTCAGACCATAAAAACTGGGACTGTGTTCTCCCATTCATCACATACGCATTCAACACTGCCAGGAATGAGACCACAGGATACAGTTCGTTTTCCCCCCTGTACGCACCCTCCCCGCGACACACCCTCGATACTATCCTCCCATTCTCCACTGTCGACGATCCGTGCTTAGCGGGAACTCGCTGCCTGGCTGAAGAAGCGCAGCGGATAACCCGATTGCGGACTTTGGCATCCAAGATAAAAAGCTCGCTATGACGACCACCATCGCCAGATCATTTATCTCCCCGGTGACCTCGTCTGGCTTTGGAAACCTATGAAGAAGCGCGGCTTACACCAGAGAATGCTGGCACACTACGCCGGTCCTTAAGTAATTTTAGAGCGACTCGGCGAAGTAAACGACCGGATTGCACACCTTACGGTCAGTGAACGACGTTCGGCGAACACCAAAGTTACGCATGTCGGGAGAAGTGTCAAACTCGTGAAAACACCTGACTCATCCAGAGGGATTTGTTTACGAAAGGGTGGGGGGGGGGGGGGTAAATGTTACAGACTAGATGGACGAAGAAGAGGAGCTGAGAGTGGAGGACGAAGAAGACGTGTCTGGTAGCGGAGTTACTGTCTGGCTCGAGTGTATCGTTGTTTGGTCACAGTAGCGTTGCCTTATGTCATGACATAGAGCGCTACGATATGTAATGTGTCAGCGTGCCTGACAGAATCTTGTATAAGCCATTTTTTCATCGGCCTTCGTAATTCCTAAGCTGATGGGCCCGTATAGTACACCGCAACACTAAGACTTACTGTAAAGATTGTACAAGTTCTCACAGCTTAAGACCAGTAACAATTTTAAGAAAACAAAAAATGAACACATAAATGGAGGTATTTTATTTATCAGGCACACAAGCCGTGTTTTTAGAAAAAAAAACGAAAATGTGAAAATTGACCGGTATATTGTAATACCTTCAAGCGTAGCTTTAGGTCGAAAAATGTGTTCGGGTATGTTCTGTAACTGGAATGCAATTTTGTAAAGGTGTTGTGGACTGGCCCGATACCTTTCGCCACACCCATGCTTAGGACGGAAAAGGTCGCTTTCTAACGGAGCTATGTTTTGGGTGAAACATTCTTGCGAGTTTTCTGCTCGTGTCGCAAAGTGCGCGCACTGGGCCCTGCTATTACAGATACCACCGATAAGTAATACTTTAGCAGTGTAATTTAATCCTGATATGTCGTTAGAATTGAACCCAGATGGTGATTATCCTTTGAGAGCGTACATTGCTGAGCAAGTTAGTTAAAGCTTCTTTTCTCACTGCTTCTATATTTGTAAGGCGATTATTATAGTCGATATCAAAACCTTAGCTCTAAAAAGTTTCCTATGCTATTCCCATAGTGCATAAAGAACAAATTAAATGTACTAAACGTACCAAATTTCAGCACTTGCTTTACCCCTTCAGCGCCCCGCAGAGCTCGGTAGGAGTCATGCAAAATGTGAGCGTCTGGCTGTCTCATAATAAGCCTGAATAGTGCCAGTCTCAGTGAGAGCTGTTTGAACAAACGCACTATTCATCAGTAGCTTCTTAGCGAGGCATGGTTAAGTGACCAAGCAACTGGCAAGCTATGCTATATCGTTGATTGTCCGCTGGTAATTGCTTCAGAGCATTTTCTTCTATCAGGGATATATGTGGAAGACACGGATGGGGTGTGCTGTAATCGAAGGTCTCTCGCTGACTGGGAACTCTCCCTCTCTTCATCGGATATGTAGCACCAATGCTGCAGTTGCTTCTTCCACGAAGGGATTGCTGCGGGATCATAGCCCAATCGACCAAATGTAGGAGTCCGGCCCTTTGGCGTTTCATATTTCCTTCCAGGATGAATATAGGCGGAAATACGAGCGGTCCTTTCGCCTGAAGAAGAAAAAAGAACGGAGCAGGAAAAGAGCGTTCCCTTACAGGCGCAGCTGTTTGAAGTCGGGCAACTTGTACCGCTGCCTGTTTGTTGTATTTCCGTTCGGTGCTGGCTAGTTGACAGTTTTACAAGCGGCAGTTATCACTCTGAAACCACTAGCGTGAGTACTTTCTTCTGCCAAAGCGCACTCTAAGCAAGGGAGGTACACAATACTCATTGGGGCTCTGCTTGCATTTACTATGCACAAAAAGTGTTTGTCGTGAGTTTGTGGAGAAAATAGGCGCATACATGGATTCATCCGCTATTCTGTACACATATACCATAATAAATCTCATAATGTGAACATATTTTACTTTAATACGAAATAGCGAGACAATAAAAGAAAAGAAGCAAATGCGCTGTTTAACAGTTGTTGCAAATTAGTTCATCATTAACGTCTTAAATATGGATGTTTTATTACTTCGCTCTTGAAACATGATAGAAAACTTCAGCCTTATGCTGAGCCGCGTTTATAGCATAGACACTTCAACTTGAGTTAAGCCTTCCAGTCGTTTCTCACAAGATTTGGAGCCAGTATTTAAATAATACTCAGTTTTCGAGCGCAGCTTTCATGCGCACGGTTGGATTCAAGTTCCACCTACGTTGAATTTTGCTCCAAAAATTTGAATGGTAACCTTCGATGCCTTTTCAACATTAGGCTACTCATTTTTTAGAGCGCAGCCTTTTGGCGCCCGTTCCTGGGTTTCGCGTCGTCGTCGGCCGGCCTCGTAATCACTCCGCCCCCCTTTCATCCCTCCAGTTCGAGCCGGCGCTCCGACAACCGGAGCCTCGCAGGAAGAAGAGGGGGGGGGGGGGGTACACACAGCGGCTAACGATGGGGGCAGGAGCGCGCGCAGCAACCGGAGAACATGAGGAAAGGAGAGGGGAGAAATCTAAAAAAAAGGATGGTAAGTTTACGACAAACAGAAAGCATGGCAAGAAATATGCGCGGAAATATATTTAATCTACTATCGGAATCGTGAGGGTGTTGTTATCTTGCTGACATAGGCTTATTTGCAACTACAAAAAATAACGCTTGTTGGCGCCTGCGTGATATCTATTTACTACGATTGATGTCCTGACAAATCCCCGACTGCTCTGATACGAGAGCAGCAATGCATATTTCCCTTGCTTTATACCCCGCATGCTTCGTGCTCCTATGAACAACGGTATGGTTCTAGCGAAAAGACCGTGGCTGCCCGCCTTCCACTACCGTGCAAGAAATTCTTTCGACATGCTCCCAGGGCGTAGTGCAACCAGGATTGATGCTAAACGAAATTCTTTCCTTAGGAAAGCGTGTGCCGCAATTTTTTATTTCTTGAATTTTAAATCTTTACGGACCATTTCTCACTCGCTTCTCTTCTACCTCTCCATGTATTTCCTGAAAACAAAAAGGACAATTGTAATATCAAGAACAAGCAGCGCTCAGTGCTTCGCGAGCTCATTCCGGAAACCCTTTTTCCCGCTTGCCTGTTTCTTTCCAAGATGTTTGCTCGAACACGGCATAGTGCCTCCGACTTCAGTTCTTTATCACTATGCTTAGCGCTAAAGCTGCGTTAGCCAACGTTGCTAGATTACTTTAACGTTGGCGTTAACCTAGTTAGAGCGTTTTCTGTGCTGTTTAAAAGGCGGCAAGTACGCGGTGCTTTGTCTGCTCAAACAAAGGAAACGTTCCGGTGCTATTATTAGTGAGCTTGTTATTTTTATATACCTTAAAAAATTTTCTTTACATTTTGTCTGAGAATTTTGTCTCCGAATTTTTCCGTAACTATGACATTTTATTTATTTGTACCCTTTCAAAAATTGTGAATAGCGTCAAAGAAGTAGCTTCAAGTAAATAAATAGTGCGATATTCTGTGCCAAATTTCAAGGAATCAAGAAGACTGCCATATATATGCATTACAAGATGCTCTCCAGCCTATACTCATAGTGTAAACAGAAAAAAAACAACAAAATAATTCACGCTGCATGGTTGCGGAAGTTCGCTCAGGAAGGAACTGTGAGAGCTTTGTGCATTTTAGGGCGAAATGCTACTGCCTCATGTCTACCAAGGTGAAGTTTGACGAGTGTTTGACCTTGAGCGGGAGGAGCGCATGTCGTCATACCACGGGAGTCGCTCCGCGCGCTCCGCCGCTTGCAAACCAGGCGACTTGGAGAGGATACAACACTTCCTTTCGCATTAGCCGATTCCGTCACTGTAATACCATTTGATTAGTAGGGTATAATAATAACTGCCTCGCCGCCGGTTTCAGCATGTTTGAGGTGCGCGCCGGACTGAAAGCGCAAACTCTTCGGCGGCGCCATTATGTCGCGTCCGATGATCGAGCAGACTTTTTCGCTCTTCGCAACTAGGTTTTGAAGAGGTGAACCTCGCCAATATTTAGGAAAGCAAGCGCGTGAACTGCAACCACAGCTTCTGACTAGCGCACGTAGTCAAAAAGAAAGACACCCCAACAAAAATACTTTCAGAAAACCGCTATTTTCACGGACTGAACTGAATTGTTAGTGAACAATATTGAAGGTGTGAAATCAGGTTTAAGCAAGTATATTTCACTCATATAGCCAGGCACTTTAGATATTTTCCCACAAAGATATTTGAACGTAACGTAATTTGCTTGACATATTGACTAACTTGTAAGGACTTACGAAGTTTGCTATTACCAAATACTATAAATTTTTGTATATGGAGTTCTGGCTTAAAAATCGTGTCGTCCTCCTTCGTGGAGAGCGTCAGCGGAGTTAGTCGTAGATAGAATTTGCCAAATGCGGTGCGCGCCGGAGCGATAGTGAGGGATGTGCGCTGTCACTCGGGACACCCTCGCAGCGAATGCCCGGTGGAGACAGCAGCGACGCGGTGATTTCTAGTAGCCGGCCCTGTTGCCAGAACCATCGATGGTGCATTTTTGAAAACTGTACGTAAGCGCACCACCATTATGTAATATAATTGGCCCCAAGCTTTTTGCCCCTGCACACATGCCAAATTGGGCAGCATGCATCTCAGTCCGCTCAAAAGCGGGCCTGCACGGGTTATGACGGGAAGACAGAGACAATGCAATGTACATGCACCATCTACCAAGATAAGCTTGCCAAGATAAACTATGTCAAACGTGCCTGCTAAGGCCAGATTTTCTAAAATGGCCTTCACAGCATTTTACATTAGGATGCCATTTGAGTGGTCTTCCGGGAGCATTAGTGGGGAGTAAGGGTTGACGCGATTTTAATCGTACGAACCGGCATACAGTTTAGATGTTACTTCGCATTTATGGAAGAATAAGCAAACTACTTTAAACGAGCTTATTATTTTCATGCAGCGGATTTCAGTGCACCCAAAATTAACGCCTTATGTGTAAGAACGACTTTGATTCCTTGCAGTGGAAATGCCTTTCCGTGAATGAATAACAGTATTTTCAACCTGTATCGGTAGTAGAGCACAGGATTATTTTGGAACAATTTTCCATATTGTAACAATAATAAACGAAATGCTTTAGCGCTTTTATTTAAAAATACCAATTTTTATTTTGATTAACAAAAGGCCTTGTTTATATTGTCACCGTCAAACAGCCAGAATGTTACAAGGTGGGTTTATTTATAGCGGCACGGCACTGGGACGTGGCAACGCTGGCCGGAGCTCGAGAGAGAAAGACGAAGAAAGCCGGGGTCACTAGCGTGGCTAAGGCCAGCTAAAAAGTTGGTAATCCAGTCCGGCCGCATGACGGCGCCACAAGAGTGATTAGGAATGCAGCAATATAAAAACACAGCGTACCCAAGCTGCAAAAGCTGCAGTGGCGACGCTTATCGGTCCCGATGTGTGCAACGCATTTTCTATAATTGTTTCTTGATCGTGTTTCTTTTGTCCAACATCTCAACGATGCAAATATTTATCATTGTGAACGTTTAGCGCAAGTAAACGGAAATAAGTTCTGTCATACTGACAAAGGAACATTCTCGGAAAGCGCACTACGTCGAAACCAGGAAATGCTTGAAGAAAGTAGAAGTTTTAGTGGCATAAAAGGTTGCAATGCACTCTTAAAACAGAAATGAAAAGCATTTCAACCGGCTTGCCAAGTGACAAGCGTATCTAATTTGATGACAAAGCTAATTTAGGTCACTGATGGTCACTGTGGCGCCTCCTAAAAAGTGGAGGCTTACAAGATTTCACAAACATGTTGTCGTAACAGCGATGAAATTGAGGAAATTGTTACATCAAAGGAAAGATGACAATAAAAATGTCAGGTTTGAAGAGTCACAAATATTCTCGGTTTATACTAGCCGAGCAAAAAGTGGTGTTGTCGAGCTTTGACAATCGCAATTAATTCCCGCACTTCTCTTCATCTCTAGGGCAGAAGAATCAGCCGAGTAAGCTGTGTCCCTATAAATGCAGAAAACGCTAACCTTTAAGGTCATGTGGAATAGTCCAGTGCAGAAGGTATTATCAGAAATCCGCCTACAGCGCCGTTCCCATCTTCCAAATCAACCTAAATAAAAATGAGAGGTAGCATTCTAGAACGTGGATAACGTTCTGCTTATAAAGCAATGCCGACTCACAACCAATAAAGCACCAAAGTGGGTATATTTAAGCAAACGCCTTTAAACAATTTGGGTTCTGCCACGATGAATACTCCTTACTTTGTCCCGCGCCCTCCCGCATTACCTGTCAGCCCATTGAAAGCAGGAACAATCTGACAAACCTGAGCTCCCCTCTTCTATTTTGAGGCCTCATTATATCACCGTGTGCTCACCTCTGGTCACATTGAAGGGAAGTTCTTCTTTCTCTCTGAAAGAATGCATAAGTGAAAGGTAGCGAGAACAAGGCGGAATTTCTATGACGTTGGCTGCGCTAGGCGTTTCATCGCGTTGTTTCCTGCAGTGTAGGGAGATGCGGTTAAGCCATCCCCTCATGTTTTGACGCAAAAGCTACACTGCCGTAGGTTTTCAAGCCGTCGGCGTGGCACTGTGGCACCGTGCCACCGTGTTACCGTGGAAGACAAAGGAGAAGAAAAAAGAAAAGGAAGAAGAAAGAAACGAAAAAAAAGAAGACAGAAAAGAAGAAGAAGGCAGATAACTCGGTAGTTGGCAGAGGCGAACGAAAACAGCTAGTTACTAGGACAGAAGGTTCGTTTGAACGAATTGTGACGACGGTGGGCCCTTGATTTCGACTTAGAGACGATGTCATACTACTAGAAACACCTGAATGAGAATGGTTAACGACGAGAGGCATAGGGTGCTCATACGTGAAGTGAGTCTCTAATGTCATAACTAAAGCTGAAACCATATAATAAACTAATATGCGCAAAAGCCATCTTTTTACTTTGAATCCGAGCCTAACCTTAGCCATGCAGATTGGTTTCGCGTAACTCCAGGTTTAACCTCAAGATAAACCACAGCTATTTTATTTTGTTTGATGGTCGTTAGCACAGAAGCGTTTGACGGGGTTAGACATTGGTAGAAGCTGAAACATGCCCTGTTCGGTTCCCGACTAGACTACCGAATGATGTTGCGGTGATTAAGTGTCTCAACCGGCAGTAAACGGAACCGCTGAATAGAAAGGCCACAGGTAACGTATCCTTGTAAACGTGTTAGTCACGATTCTTTAAGCAGCCCTACACACTAGAGAGATAAATGCAGACGTTCGGTGGAGACGCTCTGGTCCACGGTGTAAAAATAGACACGTGTATCAACGGCGCCGCTTGTCCTGTGCTCCGAACGCTGCAAAATAAGTCTCGCAGTTTCGCTACCTGCCGACAGGCAGCGGCGCAGACATGCGGGCTTTAGCGGGAGCTCCCGCCGTTCGCGCTAAAAAACCTGAAGGTCACGAGAGCTACTGGAAAACATTAAAAATTATAAGAGAATATGTGTCTTAATTTTTTATTATTTACTCATCGGAGCTAAGCTTTATACTCAAATTATATGTTCACGTTCCGTCTCAACTCTGTACACATGTCCAATAGTTAACCATTTCCTTGCTATCGCCTACTGGTGCCCAATTTACTTCGCAGTTTCCAGCCCCAAAAGCTCCCGCAATCGTGTGGTGCCATCTGTCGGAGCACCGGGAACTGAAAGTGTTTCTGTGGAACGTGAAGAAGCGCTCGTTGAAAGCTGGTGTCCATGAAGACTTAGTGATGAAAGAGGAATGACAAGAAATGCGGTCTTATCTTTTTGACTTCTGTTCAGTGTGCGTGTGCGGGCGCGCATGTGTGCGTGTGCGTGCCTGTGTGTGTATTCAGAAAATGCTGCAATTATTCTCACTCTGTAAGCGCGCAATGTTTCTTGGAATAATTCACACTAATTGGGAATTCTATGCAGTTTAATTGGAAACTATTTGCTCGTATAAGAGGGATAGAGCTGTTGGGTGCAGAACGCTTGGACGGTCGCTTTACGATATTTTTTATAATGATGGCTGATACTGTTCTTCAGATTCCTCCACTGGCAAAAGGCTACTTGTGGTGAAATCGTTCTTTTTTTCTTCTTTAAAGCTCGGGTGGTCAACTGTTGGTGGCGATGGTTCAGGCTAGTGCCTTCAACCATAAAATGCACATTTCTGTTTTTCTCAGAATAAGAGAGGAGAGATAGTGAAAGTATTAAGATTACACATCGAAAAATAAAAGAGAACTGATACCATACGTAGCGGTGCTGTGAGTGAACGAAAAAAGAGACGGAATGATTCACGTCACGTACAGGAAGTAGACAATAAAGCGGTAGTATAAAGTAATATAATCGATAGTAAAAGCCTCATCATACTTTCTTTTGCATTCATTCTTGCTTCGCTGAACGCCACGCAGGTAGGTACACAAAAAGAAAAAAAATGTGGATGCAAGAGATCGACCAGGATCAATCTCTTCCTCATCTCACGTCTCTTGGGGGAAAGAGGAGCCGAAGCATCCTGCTATTGGAGCGAAGGGCATGATGCTCTGCACGAAAGCAGCACTAAAAAAGGATTGCATCATGTAATATTTACCATAGGGAGTCTTGCTAATGTACTCTTTGTTGTGTAAGGCAGGATATTGAATCTCTCTACTGTAACACACATAACATTCGCACGCATGATTATATTAGGTTACGATAGAAATGGGTTCGCATAGGAGCAATGGAAGCAATCTTTTCTTACTCTTTCCGGTCTGCTTGCATTAGGTGCGATAAAAACGGTGAATCCTGACACTTTTGCGTACATCACTGCTAAAAATGAAGGTGCTCAGCAGAGGAGACAGTCTCTTCTTCAAAAATACCGAAATATTGCTGCTCGTAAAGTCACGTTGAGCAACTCGCCTGTTGCTCACTGAACACAGGTTTTAAACTTCACCTTTAGCTCCTTATTGTTTTCTCTGCTGTTGCAAAAAAAAAAAGAAAGAAAGTTTTCAGTGCATCAAAAGATATCCGCGTATGACGTAGTTAGTAGCCAAATGCGTCCAAAGTGGAACAGCTCATACTACGGACAAAATGCATTCCGGCGATCGTTGAGAGGCCTAGAGAACGGAATTTACGACCCGTAAACACCGGTAAGAGGCCCCCTAGAGCGCGGTGAGACTATAAAGCTGAAATCTCTTTTCCGTAAACAAAATAAAGTAGAACACTAAGACGAAATCAGTTGTGCTCGCAGTGTTTAGGAAAGAAAAAGAACGAATTAAACAATATAATAGTGGATCTTAAAATCAAAGCTGTAAAGTTGAATAGTTAGCTTCAGTGCATTAATAGTCCAGTGAATATACGCTGCCAAGGACGTCACACCCACCTCACAGTACAATCCACCTGCAGGGTTCACACTGAGTAACATATATCTCAGCTTTCAAAATAAAAATAAATAGCACTCTGTCTGTAACTCTCTGGACCTGCAGTTGCTATAAACTGCTTCAGAAGGATTATAGAAATGCACTTCACACTAGCTATATTCCCTTAGCGGTTTCATTCTTAAACTGCATACCTCCGATCTCTTCTTTCCCTACAGAGATTTCTGGCCTTACGACTTACAATATTTCACTACCCGCCGTCGTAATTGATATGGCTGTAAGACAGTGTATTACATTTCGACATTACACTACGTGCCTCCGTTTTCTTTTAGGGCAGTGGTCATGAGCTATTTAATATGCCATATTTTAAGTGAGCAATATAGTGACAAAGTTACAGGTTTCTATCCTACGTACCGACAAAAGCCACAACTGCAATTGACACTTTCCACAAATTTAGAATAGACAACCAAGGTCATCAAACCTAAGCAATAAGTCAGATCTCAAATGTGCCTGCGAGTCATGAGGATGTCCGTGGCGACGCGTTGATGCATGTAGCCATTACGATGGCGTTCGTGCACGCGCACACGGAGGAGTCCCTACAGGGCGACACGTAGTAGTCGACAAGGCTGGGCAAGATACTTCGAAAACGTATCTTCGATACCTATACGCGATACACTGAAAAATTGTATTTCCGATGCCGATACAAGATACAGGATCGAAATCGAGTTTCGATACAGACACTCGGTAGTATATCGTCGATACTTCGATACATCACTTAAATCCCAACATAATAAAGGTGGTAATACAATTAGCGGCATTTGGAAATTTTACCGTGATTTCCGGGATCTTCAGAGCATTCCTATAGAGTAGTTTTTCTGAAAGAGCTCAACAAATACGCCAGCACGGAGTTATTTTTTGGGCAGCTGTCCTTGTCAGAACTTCACACTGAATTGGAGCCATGGTATACAACTAAGCGATTGATTGCAAGCAGCCTATCAAAATATTTGTTTAAACTAATGATGTTTATACGAGCCGACCTGTGAGCACTTGGCTTACATACAAATACAAAGGTGCAACCTTTGTGCGTTTGGGAAACTGAGCAGTAATATTACCAATAGTGCAATAGCAGACTTTTAAAGCTCTGCATATTGCTAAAAGCTAGAAGGAAAACAAGAAAAATGAAATTGCTGAACTTTATTTAGTCCGGAAGGGGCGCAATGTGGGTGCGCTAAAAGCGACGCAATTGAGAAAAAGCCTCCTTACATGCGCACAAGAGCACACCGCAGTGTTGTATCAGATGAAGATGCCTTTTTTTCAGCGTGCAAGATTGAACCATAGCTGTGTTGACTCAAGCATCCTGGAGGTAATTAGGAAACTCGAGGTTAACTAGCTTTGCTGGAGAACTACAGCTGGTTGTAGATAAAAGATAGAAGTATCTTTTTTTTAACAGAAAGTAGCTAATATGGTGTCCATTAATTCACATATTTCAAAAATAAAGTTTTTCTTTTTTTTTTAAGACAGAAATATCTTTACAAGCTTTATCCTAGGTTTGCTGAAATGTTTTTCGCAAAAAAAAAATGATTGATAACGTATAATTCATTATTGGATCTGTGCTTGAAAATTGAATTCATAGCTTTTGATGTCCTGCATTTCATAACATTTGGACGTAATATTTTTTCGAGAAAAAAAGTCTAGTGGAAGCCTATTTCTTGTGCTGTTAGAAAGGATGCATTTATTTTTCATCAGACGCTGTGACCACAAGAATGTGGTTAGCCGACTGCATCGGGGTGGTTTGAGGCCTCAGAAGTTTGTGTTCTTGCCGCCAAACAGAGCCTGCATACGGAGCCCAGGAGTTGTGGATTGTGAGTAGGTTACTGCATCCGACAGCACATTGAGGGCACTGCTTAACGAGAGTCAAACGCCGCAGAGACGGGGGCCGGATGGCAAAGGGTGTGAAGACCGGGTACAGCAGTGCGTGTGATCCCAACTGCGTGTTCACCATGAGTTTTCGCTTTTTTCATATCTGCTGTGTGTCTGGTAAAGGCTTGGCAGCTTCGTGGTACGCACTCGGTGCTCAAAAGTATAAAGCACCTGGTGAGCGCCTACGTACCATTGCCTCCTTCAGTTTTAAAGAAACGGAATCTGGAAATGTGGTTGATGCTGAGGGACCGGCGCATTCGCAGGGAACTGAGGCGGTACCTATAAGCCGAGCTGTCTCAATGCCTGTCCTACTGTCTGAGCTACCGTCGTCAACCCAAAATCTCACAGCTGTTTCAATATTTGAAGTTTTCCTTAGTATCGAGTGTCTTCGAAATACACGATACTTTAAAAATGTATTTTTTATACTAGTACTCCGATACTTTCATTTTCAGCACACGATACCTAATACCAATACACAAAATGTATCTGCCCCGCCGGGGTGGTGCAGTGGTTACGGCGCTCGACTACTGTGCCCAAGGACGCGGGATCGAATCCCGGCCTCGGCGGCCGCTTTTCGATGGAGGCGAAAAGCAAGGCGCCCGTGTGCTGTGCGATGTCAGTGCGCGTTAAATAACCCCAGGTTGTCGAAATTTCCGAAGTCCTCCACTACGGCGTCTCTTATACCATGAGTCGCTTTGAGACGTTAAACCCTACAAACCAAACCAAACAAAATGTATCTAAAGATAGTATCGAAGATACATATATCTCCGATACCGCCCATGACTGGTTGTCGACAACGGAGGATGCCAGGATGTCCTCATGAGATCAACCTCAATAAACACCGGTGGCAGTCTATTCGTCTGTTGTGGAAGACAACCATGGGAACCGTCCAGGCGAGCACGAGGGTGGCCGCCGGAAGCTGCACGAGACCTGTGACAATTGCATTCACCGGCCCTCTTCTTGTCGAGATCGCGACAATAAAAAAATTGCCATATAGGCGTCACAAGCTGAACGTTCACCTAGGGAGTCTGTTTTTGGCATCTGTAGATGTGACAGGTCACTGTTGTTGTTCTCCTCATAAAAATGGTGCATACCCACAAAGGGGATTAGACACAACCAGGTGGTGATTGCAGTTTCTGAGATTACATTCTGCAGAACTGAGATTAAATATTTGGTAAAATCCGGTTCATTGACAGTGATGCAGGTCCGCTTGGAAGGTTCCATCGTCTTTCTTTTCATCGGCTAATAACCTGCCTACTACTACTTTTTTCGTTGCTTACTGGCTTTGAAAAAAGGGCTGATATATTTTGAAGCTGTTGTCGGTTCATAAACGATTAAAGAGCACATTAAGCCGGAAGTGTATGAGAAGCTTTGCGCTCACGCATGTCAGTAGGCCGAATATTTAGCAATAAGGTGACACAGGTGAAGGAAACATAATGTTGCTATGCACTGCATCTTATGTACTTCGCAACTACTTATGGACCCTGTAACAATTTACAACTGAGATTAATTTCATACGCATGTATTGCAGGTATTGTTGCAAATATTGCATAACACAACTTCTTCCCCCTCTCTGGGGATCATGTTTTTCAGTTTATTATATGTATCAGTACCATAGAGTGTTTTATATAGTGCTTTGGTCTGTAACTATTGTGCGTTTTTGCATGCATGTATGTACGCAATACATTCTATAGCTGTGGATGTATCAGTAGTTCATAAGTACGCAAACATCAGACACATCAGAAAGCGTAACGTTCATGCAACTGGGTAACAGAATGAAACTTATGCCGTGAAACACACGCTCTGAAAGTAAAACATGTAAAACGATAAAACGTTGCCGTCTTATCTGTCCTCTATCTTGCGAATGGGGGCACTTAAACGCCGCTGTTCAAGGTATCACGCGATAGCGTTTTACACACAAGGAGGATGTTTTATCACTTCTCAATTGTTTTAACTTTCTTACTTTTTAATTCATTACATACCGATACTTAACCCCCGCACTGGCTTTCCAATCTCAGCACATTGAAGCATTTGAAAACTTTGTCATTTTTATTTATTTCATTCACTTAACCGATCAATTAGACGCTCTAAATATTACTACTTCGCATCATCAAAGCATTGGCTTTTGTTTGCGTGCTTTGTTAAACCTCCAAAACTCCATTTTCAAATTATTTATTTTGTCAATTATATAAAATAATCTCTTGTCCATGACTTTTCTTATTTTGACCTTAGGCGCTTTGTTGCGTGTTGCTTCGATCAATATGGCCATATAATTGCGAAGTAAAATTTATTCCTAGCATTGGAAATAATTACGGATTTAGGTTCGTCAAAATCAAACATCCGGGATTAGGAAGCGTAAAATGCGAAAGATGCAGCTATGTGTACTAATAGTCAAAATGCAGAAGTAAAAGAAAATATGTTTAATTTTGCTGTCAGGAGCGCTGACACAGCAATATGTTTACTTTTTATTCATTAATTCGGTTAACCTATTCTTAGTTCCAAACAAACGACAAAGAATAAGGTCGCATCTATAGATCATTGCAGTATCGATATTTCTTGTAAAAAAGCAGAAAAAACACATTTGAGAGTACAGTGTATCCTTGTGTTCGCATTGCCAAGACAAATTAGCAAAACACGCTGTTTGTTCTGTGTGTCGAGAGTTCGTACCCATGCTGCACATCCGGTGGTCCATTAGCTGCAGTCCTCATGCCACACTTAGCCACACTAGCTTCCCGGCGCTCTCTAGAGGTGTCCGTAGGAAGAAGATAGCGGTAAAAATGGTAAATAAAAGCTCAAATTTTAGAGAGAATTTATTTTCACTCTTGGGGTCTCTGGAATTTACACAAAATGAAATATGCTAATTTGCGATAATCCTTAGCTTTTGCACAAATCACGTGGCCTTACAGCCTCAACCACATCCCGGCCATCACTCGGTAGTTAACACCGGAAAAATAAAGTGAGTTCGGTGAAGTTTTATTTTGTAGGTTTTTTACGGCTTCTCGAGTGATACACGTTGCATTCGAGTTGAGTAATGTGAAGCTCCTCACTCCACACTTACTTGACGAAAAACGGGTGTTTCTACTTCTGTAAGAATACCTAAATGCAGTGCAGGGGAAATAATAAACTTCTTATCCCCCCCCCCTACCGCACTGTAATCCACCCGCAATAAACCCTAACATAAATCTGCCTGTAGATCGCAGTATAGTTCAGCCTAAACTTAATCTACCTTATCACATCATAAGGCATCCTGGTACAACTAAATCCTACGAGTTCACTTTTAATCTACCTTAATCTATCATCTTCCTATTCTTTTCATTACGAAGTTATCAACAACGCTGAGAATATGAACATTGGGGTCTTAGCTGCTTGATTTGGGTGAGCAGTGCATGACACCTGCACGAGCGAGCGAGACTACTGAGAACGACAAAGAAGAAGGCCACTCAATGAGCTTGGCAATCGCCTAGCAGCGTTGCGCATTTTTTACTAAGTCCACGAAGAAATAACTATGCTATTGGCATCACGCCTTTATCACGAGTCTCTACAGCGGGACCGCCGTACGTTATTGTGCCTGCTAGGCTTCCCGTGTTCCGTACTGCTGGTGACCGTCGCCTACGCTGCCATCATGTTGGCCGTGAGACCGCCCGACTCTCGTCATACTTCCAGCAAGGAGGCACCATGCTGCGAAGAATGCGTGAGAATGTTCTCCAGAATCGTCAACAGCACTATAAACCCCTGCAAGTCAGTGTATGACTTTGTATGTAACAGATACAGTATGCACGAAGCGCCCGGAGCTCTTGTAGACTCTGTTGCCATCGACAGCGCCTGGGGATACGCGCCCTCCAACACTCCGGCAGGCAAGCTCGCCTATCAGTACTATCGGAGCTGTGTCACCGCCATGGTCGAAGGTGAAAAGCTCGGCGCTCAGACAGCAGCTACTTTGTTAGAGTGTTTTGGTCCTAGTCTAAACTCTCCCGCGCGTCTTACAATAGAAATTGGCCTCAGATACTTTATCCAGCTTCCAGTGTTCTTCAAAAGCGAGAATATGTACCGCTCATGGCGCTATCCGCTTCCTCGTAGGATGTTTTTTAATGTATACCACATTGCGATTGCTTTGATCGCCGTTGATATACCAAGGGAGACCAAAGAGGCAAAAGCGATTTATCATCGCATTCGAAATCACGCGCGACAGAGGATCAACGAGGCACTGTCCTTAAACGTCTCTGAGCGGGAACTGGAAGACATGGCCGCCGCTTTTGGTGCTCAGCCGACGCGAGAATACACTACTTCGAACCTGACGGAGTTGCACAACTCGGTTCCTGAGCTGTCTGTTGGAGAGTGGCGGGCAGTGCTGGAGAATGCAACAGGATCGAAGATCACTGGTGTCATCTATGTGCACCCTGACCAACAGACCCTCAAGCACTGGTTGAACGTTCTGTTCGAGCCATCCACACAAGACAAAAGCGTAGTCTTCTTGCTTGTTGAAGCTACGTCTCGTCTTCTGATTGGTTCTGTGTCAGCGAAAACAAAACTCAATTCGCAACGAGGCTACTTTGACCATTGCGAAACAGCCTCGTCCGTAATCGTCATGCCTTTACTCTTAAGGGATAGGCTGGAGACCCTGAACGCTGGCAAGATGCAAGACGTCATGCTGCACGCCTACTTTCGCTCGATTACGAAGGCAGTAGGTGAGCGAGCTGCAAACCTGGTAGCACCGGAGGACTTTGACTCCGTGAGAAATCACCTCAAGGATATAATCCTCATCCTGCCTAGTGAGGTTTTTCGTCTGGATTTCTTGCTACCTAAGCTCACCAACGACTACGTTCGGAACTACCTGCAGATGAGAGATTCTGGATGGACGATGTACAATATCCGAGTTCCCGACGACGTTCCGCGATTTGAACTGATGACAAGCCCCGTGATCCTGAAGCCAGCTGTGAGCAAGAACATCATTATTCTTCCGATAAACGCTTATGCTGCCGTCAACATTACATCCACTCTCGACGCCGTTGTTACGTTTGGCACCATTGGGATGTTGATGGCCGACGCCGTTTGGAGAAGTGTTTTAAGTTTTAAGTATAGTGTCGCGACGCAAACAGCTGTAAACCATCTCAACCTGTGCCTTCGTGAAGAGAAACGAGTTCGTCAAGGACTGCGTTTCCGCTATCCTACTTTAAGTCTGGACGCAACTCTGGACGCCGCCCGACGAGAACACTGGCACTCAAAGTTCAAGTTTGATACACTTCACTTACATGAAATATCAAGGAGCCGACTCTTTTTCCTTCTTATTGTCTTCCACTACTACTGTCCTGCAATATTTCACATATCGCCTGTCTCCAGACGCTCGGAGGCCAACTATCTCATGCACCGATCGGACGACTTCCGTGAAGCATTTGAGTGCACTGACCGGCCAGTGAGTGCCGACGTCCGTCGATGTTAGCTCGTACAACTGTGGTTCTTAGGTACCTAGAACGTGTTCTTCCCTCTGAACTTTTGATTCGTACTATTCACGGACAACAAATGTGTAACCTAATGTCACTCCTTTTTCTTTAAACCATCAATGTTCTCCATGGTCCTACTAGTGGGCGTATACTTTACACCTTCCGGATGTTTATATAGTGTGGACGCTCAGCATTTGAGAGAGGTGTGCATGCGGTGAAGGCAAGAACCTTATCTCAGAAGTCAGCGAGGTAACGTTCTCTTGCAGATCTGATTCCTGATTCAATTTAATCGCGTATTCAGCGTGTGGTATTCATTAGAGGCGTCAGTGACATTGCTTTGTTCAAGGAACTTGTGAGTTGTAACCACACTCTTAACCGGTTTCGGCCGGTTCCAGAAACTGTAGAAGCCAGTAAGTCTACCTTGCTGCAGCGCTTTGTTCTTAAAACTGAAAAGTGGCATTGGCTCTGCATTTGCATACTTGTTTCCTCGTGTTGCACGAAAAAACACGACATGAAAAGCAGAATAAATCTACTTTTTTCAATGGTTCTAATGTCTTTCATACTAGCTGTTTCAAGAAAGGTGGCACCTGTACTTTTAAAATTGCTTTTATTGAAATATAGAGCAGGCTTCCGCACTCAGTTTTGGTGAACATAAAAGAGGAGAGGAGCAGTGTTATGTTTGATATTTTATTAACAGTATGTTAACCATCAGTTGGGAGTTAGACATTTGTAATTTGTGATTATCAACAGTCATATCAGGCTTATATAGAACCTCAATGCGCAACTGCCCTCAATGTAGTGAGTAAACACAGCACTTAACAGCTGCTTCAAACGCCATTAATCAATGGTACGGCTCAATGAGACAATCAGAGGGGAAAAAAAAGGGACAGAAAGAGCGATCTCATTGCGCCGTTCCAACGGTTAGTATGAACCAACTAGTCCTTCAGCAATTGCCATCAATCACTTTTTTTTTTTCAACCTGGAAAGCTCGACTATAGAGGCTAGAAGGAAAGCCTTCTAGTCTTCTGTCCTCGAAGTAAAGGATCAACAACTGTTTTAGCCCTTCAAGAAACCCTGTGCTTAAGACCTCTTCCCAGCGCCGCCAATCCGTAGCGCAAGTGCCACGTCAATTTCTCTTTTCGTGTCGGCTGGAGCATTAAACAGTGGAAGGCACCACAGCTAAGGCGGGACAGAGAATGGGATTGGAAATGTTTCCACTGCCTATATGCGGTCTGTAAGTCCTGCACCATTTGCCGAAAGGCCCCGGCTTCCGCACTGAGAGGAACGGCGTCATAGTCACGTGACATGATTGGCAAGGGCTGCTTGTGGGCTGTGCTAACGCTATCATATGCCTGCCCGTCGTCGTCTGCTAGCAAACGGGCACCGCGATGCAGTTCGTTCCAACGTTACTAGATGCTTCGTTGGTTCTTTCACTATGACAGAGCACGTGCACTATAGGGCCATTTACCTGCACCACATACACTAGTGCAGCAAAATCCATTGCAGGTATAGGAAATTTGCTACACTGGTGTAGCTTGTGTAGGTTAAACACATTGCCCTTATATGTCCTTACTTTGGGGAAATATAAACGTCACTCAGAGACGCGAATCATCCAGTGCGAAACCTTTGAAAAAACTCAGGTTGGCGGGGTTTGCACGGCGACAATATTTCGAAACTGCTGTGAAGAGGTTTTGGACTGCACGAGTAACAAACCCGTACTTTTGGATCTGAGCGCATCATTTTGCAGTGAATTTTAACACAAGCTACTTGCGAGACTGCTCACAGAGACTAAGCAAAGTACAAGGACGACAAGACAAGACGAAGAGCTGAACTAACAACCTCTATTTCATAAATTCTAGAGGGCACTTTGGACCACTAAAATCCGATGAGGCGAAAGCCATTATAGCGAGGCGGATCATAGCCCTCCACTACGGCACCTCTATCTTTCTTCTTTCGCTTCCACCTTCATCCACGGCATGGTAGATGTGTCGGCGAATTGTGACAGCCCCGCCGGGATAATGCAGTGGTAAGACGCTCGACTACTGTGCCGGAGTACCCAGGTTTGAACCCGACCTCGGCTCGACTACTGTGCCGGAGTACCCAGGTTTGAACCCGACCTCGGCGGCTGCGTTTCGATGGAGGCGAAATGAAGCGGCGTCCGTGTGCTGTGCGATGTCAGCGAATGTTGTTGTTGTTCTGGCTGTAGGAAGAAGGAAAAGAAAATGCACGGGCCTGCTACTGTTGTTGTTGCTGTTGTTGTGGCTGTAGGAAGAAGAAAAAGAAAATGCACGGGCCTGCTACTGGCTCTGTAGCTGAGCCACCTCCGTTGCCTCGTGCGGACAGAAGAGAAAATAGATAAGAAAAAAAAAGAGGAGGGAGAGAAAGACGCGCGCCGCAACAACGGCCGTCGTCCGCCATCACCGAAGGGGTGGCGGGTGCAGTGACGGCCTACAACAGATAAAACTTCGGTGGCTGGCTAGCCCCCGCCGCGAGCGGCATTGGCCCACCGTCCCAACCCCGTAGGGCCAGGAGTGAGTGAGTGAGTGAGTGAGTGAGTGAGTGAGTGAGTGAGTGAGTGAGTGAGTGAGTGAGTGAGTGAGTGAGTAAGTGAGTGAGTGAACTTTATTAATTGCTCGGAGATCTTTTTCTTCGCCTCTTCAACCGAGGCTGACGAGCGGTTGGCGCCCCCAGTCCAGGGCACCACTGGCTTTCGCCAATTTGCGAGCTCTTGTGACCAGGTAGAGCTGAGCCTCCGGGTCAGAGCTGGCCAGCAAAGCCTCCCACTGTCTTTCATTTGGGTTTTAAATTTTTTGCAGTTGATGTGAGCTGCATTCCCATGTTATGTGGTACAGGGTAGGGGTCTTCCCGCACCACGGGCACTCGTCTCTGAATGTCGTGGGAGGCATCATGTGTAATATGTGTAAATTAATGAAGGTGCCCGTCTGTAGCCGCCTCAGATCTATGGCCTCCTCGTTGCTGAGCTTTTTATGCGGCTCCGGATATACTTTCCGCAAGCCTCTGTAGTGTTGTAGTATTGTGGTGTAGTCAGGGTCAAGCGGAGTCAGGTCCTCTGTCCCGAGACTGTTGGGCGCACGGTAGGTTGCATGTCCTCGTGCTACCCTTTCTGCGTACAAATTCCCCGTGATCCCTGCATGCCCCGGAATCCACACTAGTGTTTGAGTGTATTGTTTTGTTGGCTCGCTTGTGGAAGAAAGGATTTGGTGCGCTACCTTAGATAATTTACCCCGTTGAAAATTTCTGCATGCGGATTGAGAGTCTGACAGTATCGTCAGACTCTCTCCCGTTTCTCTTCCTCTCTTCCTTGCCTAATGGCCAGTGCGATAGCCACTTCCTCTGCCTCCGTGACTGTACAGTTTTGGATCGAGGCGGTAACTACCTCCCGGCCTTCGCAGTCTGTGACCGTGGCTATCGCCCTCTTTGCATTGGTTTCGTATAAGGCTGCGTCGGTGAACCTTGACGTGTCTTGTTGGCCGAATGTTTTTTCATAATACTCTGCCCTTGCCTGCCTTCTTCCCGGGTGTAGGCGGGAGTCCATGTTTCTTGGTATGGGCCGAACTCGGTACCAATTTCTGACTTCCCGCGATACCTCTCTTGTCTTGTTATAAGCCTGTAGGTGTGTGCTATATCCCAGTCTTTCCAACACCCGTCTTCCCGTCCTCGTTTGTAGAAGTCTGTTTAGCTGTGACTTGATTTGGGCTTCTGCTAATTCTTGTATTGTATTGTGCAGACCCAGAGCTGCTAGTTTGTGGTTCGGTGTGTTCTTGGGGAGCTTGAGTGCGGTCTTGATAGCCATTTTGATGATGGCGTCCGCTCTGTCTTCCTCTCCTTTGGTCATATTGAAGTAGGGTAGAGCATACGCTACTCTGCTAATAACGAGGCTCCGGACCAGTTTGAGTGTGTCGGGCTCCTTCATCCCCATCTTTTTGCTCGTCACCCGTGCTATCATTCGGGCGACCTGCTGGGTCGAGGTCTTGAGCAGATTAAGTGTGTGTTGACACCTTTGATTCGATTGGAGCCACATCCCCAGGTTCCTCACGGTTGTCTTTTCGGGTACTGTCTCCCCTTGCAGCCGGATCTCGAGCTTGTGGCCTTGATCTGTGGGAGCAGAGCGGTTGCCCTTCCCTCGCCAGAATCTGATCAGTTCTGATTTTCTTGATGAGCACTCCAAGCCCCTTTGCTTTAGATATTCTTCGATGACAGATGCTGCTTCTTGCAATTTCGCTTCCTTCTCCCCGAGTGATCCTGTGGTCGTCCAGATGGTGACGTCATCAGCATACATAGCGCGCTGTATGCCCTCCACCTTCTCGAGGCGCCTGGCCAGGCCAATCATTGCCACGTTGAACAGCGTGGGTGAGATGACTGCTCCTTGAGGTGTCCCTTTGTTGGGCGGGGAGAAGGTCTCTGTTTCTATATTGCCAATCTTGATTTCGGCCGTCCGGTTACTCAGAAAGCTCCTAACGTACTCGTAGACTCTGGTTCCACAATTCGTGTCTGACAGACCATCTAAGATCGCCTTGTGACTAACATTATCAAATGCACCTTTAATGTCCACTGCCAAAACTATGTTTGTGCCGAGCGTGGGATACCTGTCAAGACCTCTTCTTTGATCTGCAGGAGAACGTCCTGGGCTGATAGCTTTTCTCTGAAGCCAAACAAGGTGTCCGGCATCTGAGCGCTATCCTCTAAGTAATTTTTCAGTCTATTATTGACAACCCTCTCGAAAATCTTTCCCAGGCACGAAGTTAAAGAAATGGGCCGAAAATTTTCTATTGCCAATTTTTTCCCGGGTTTCTGGATCATGATGACCACCGAGTGTTTCCACTGCGCTGGCACCGTTCCTGCTTCCCAATGCTTGTTCATGAAATGCGCCAGTGCCTTGATATTGCCGTTGCTCATGTTCCGAATTATGCCATGAGTGATCTTGTCGTCACCAGCCGCTGTGTTTCGAGTGGCACTTGCTATTGCCGTCCGGACTTCTTCCTCCGTGATCGGCTCGTCCAATTTCGGATTTGGGTCTCCTTTGTAATCTTCTGCGTATGGATATGGATCCTCTAGGTCTACTCCGTAGCACTTGTCGTGGACGGCCTTGATCACATCTTCCTTCGTGCCTGGGAATGTGTGTAGCAACCGCTCCAGCGACTTCTGCCCCTCTCGCTTGGTTTTGGTGGTAGGTCCAGGAACTGTCACCAGGACCCGGGCCTGCTACCGGCTTTGTAGCTGAGCCACCTCCGCTGCCTCGTGCGGACAGAAGAGAAAATAGAGAAGAAAAAAAAAGAAGAGGGAGAGAAAGACGGGCGCCGCAACAACGGCCGTCGTCCACCACCGAAGTGGTGGCGGGTGCAGTGACGGCCTACAACAGATAAAAATTCGGTGGCTGGCTAGCCCCCACCGCGGGCGGTGTTGGCCCACTATCCCAACCCCGTAGGGCGAGGAACTGCCACCAGGACCTGGTTAAAGATTCCCAGGTGGTCGAAATTACTCCGTAGCCCTCCACTACGGCTCCTCTTTCTCTCTTTACACTTTCACTCACACCTTCCTATCTTCCCTTACGGCGCGTTTAAGGTGTCCATAGAAAAACAAGTGAGACAGTTTACCGCGTCTTTCCCGTCCTATAAATCAATCAGTTGTGACAGATACTGGGCCTTTTATATCCTGTAAATCAATTTAAAATGCCGCTGATACCTGCTGTATTGACACCTCCCAGACATCTTGATCTGCTTCTGTTTGCTGTGTGGTCCCTGACATGCGCAGCATACGGACACCGCCGCTTCGCCTCCACCGAAACCTCCAACATGGCTATTCCCATGTAATGGTGACTCTCCTCCCCCTCCGCAAGCAGGACTCACCACTGCACATTCTAAATGTCTACTGCCCACTCAAATTGTCGAATGTATCATTCTCGGACCTTTTCAGCCGTGCGCTGAAAGCTGCGGGTCGGGACCCCCTCTTGATTGAGGGCGATTTTAACGCCTCCAGTCGAGTCTGGGGGTACCACCGTGAAGAGAAACGGGGACGCAAGTTGGCGGAGCTTGCGTCTACAATGGGCCTCACTCTTCACACAGACCCCGTCCACTCAACACGTATAGGTAACTCCGTGACTCCGGATACGTGTCCGGATTTAACCTTTACCAGCAACATCCAGTATGATGACTGGGTCAACACTGAGGAAACCCTCGGTAGCGTCCACTGTATACTAAACACTACAATTCAGACCAGACAATTAGCAAAACCCACAACACAGACTCGACTCCCAAACTGGTCCAAATTTAGGAACAATTTCTACACAGCTACATCTATACTCGAGCAAGGCTACCAGTTAAGGTCCGAACAATTGGTTTCAAGCCTTCGCTCCACCGAAACCAAAATTCAGCTTTCCGAGGTGGTATCAGACGTGGATAACCACCTCCTCCACCTCTGGGAAGCGCGGCATTGCCTTGTCCGCCGGTGGCGCCGGCAAAAGCATAACCGTAAACTTAAGGCTCGAATTTCCGAGCTCACCCAGCAGGCGGCCTAGTTATGCGGCCCAGCTCGCAGACGCCAACTGGGTGGATCGTTGCAACACGGCGGCGCGAGAGATGTCCAGCCGGAACACCTGGCGGCTCTTCCGCGCCTTATCGACCCAACGCAGACACACACAGAAACTCAGAAACATCTACAACGTGCCATACACACCTTTCAGGGCAACACAACTCAGCTAGCGCACAAGTTGCGGGACCAATTTACTTGTGCACTACCCAGGACCCCCGCGGACCGGCGCACTCTTATGCAAGTTCGGAGAACGCTGAGCTGGATCAGCCGTTCCAGCTCCACGATCTGCGAGCGGCCCTGGCGAAAATGAAACGTGGCACAGCCCCGGGTCGGAACAAAATTACCGTTAAATTACTAGCTAACTTACGCGACCCGGCCTACCAGTCCTTATTGGATTACATGTATTCAATTTGGCTTGGGGACACGCCACTCCCCATCGATTTGAAGACTGCTCTGTTCACTTTCATTCTAAAAGCTGGCAAGACTATCAACACGGACAACCTTGGCCCCATCTCTCTAACCTCGTGTGCGGGTAAACTAATGGAGACGATGGTGCGTGACAGGTTGCCCGAGTTCATGAAAAATCAACACATCTTCGCAGATTTCATGCTCGAATTTCGCCCATACAAGTCCGCACAGGATGTTTTGCTACAACTTAATCGGGACGTTCTTGACCCGCCGGTCGAATGCCCTCACAACGACAGGGTCATACTCACCTTAGACTTGAAAGGAGCCTTCGACAACGTTACTCCTGAGGTAATACTCACTCATATTTCACAAACCGGTTGCGGACGCAACGCGTTCAGATACATTCGGCAATTTTTTGACAGATCGCCAATGCTACGTTAAAATCCAGGACACCGAACATGGCCCGTTCAACTTGGAACAAGAGGAACACCACAGGGTGCAGTGCTGTCTCCTCTCTTATTCAATCTGGCTATGATGCACCTGCCGGCCCAGTTGGGTGCTGTCGCTGGTGTGCAGCATGCGCTGTATGCCGATGACATCACACTGTGGGCCACGCAAGGTTCTGTTGGAGATATTGAGGCCAACCTGCAGCAAGCGGCAACCATAGTGGTGATGGTGGTGAAAACATTTATTATAATACATAGAGGTATACATACTAGATGGGATGCCAAGGCAGGCACTCCATTGGCGTTTGCCGCAGCCCGGTGGACCGTTATGCTCGCCACTGCGGCCTTCAATGCTCCCCTCAAAAATCTGAATTTGTACACATACGCCCCTCACCAAAGTGTACGGCCAAAATTGAGCTCTTTTTAGAGGCAGGATCAATTACTGAACGCACAGAAGTCCGGGTACTGGGGCTCTTCATTCATCAACATAGACGGTCGGACACTACCTTGGCGAAACTAGGCACTATAGCGAAACTCTGTAAGGTTAGGGACCAGGTGGGCCGCATGGTCCGCCGGGTTTCTAACAAACGTGGGGGGTTGTGGTGCAAAGACGCCTTGCGGCTGCCGCATGCATTCGTGACCAGTCGAATCTTGTATTCGACTCCTTACCTCCACCTTCGGAAACAAGACGAGGATGCACTCGAAGTCGTCCTGCGCAAAATTTTTAAGAGAGCCCTCTATCTCCCCGTGAACACCTCCAACCAGCATCTAGTTGGCCTGTGCATGGTGAATACGTTCCGGGAGATCCGAAAGGCTCACTTAACCAACCAATACACACGTCTTTCTAAGACACTGTCGGGTCGCCGCCTCCTTGCCCGGCTACACATTCAACATACTACCCTTATGAAAGATCTTGTACACCTCTCTTTCGAGTGGAGATGCGCCCTCCACGTGCGTCCTCTTCCTAAAAACATGACACGTGAAGACCACAATGGCCGGCGCCTGGCGCGAAGAAAAGCCCTGGGCCGCCATTATGGGTCGAAACCCGGCATTTACTACGTGCACGCCTCCAGCCCCCACCATGGGGGATGGTACACGGCCGCAGTGGTCCACCAGTCCAAAACTGTTAACGGGCTTACATTTCGCGCCCGTGACATAACCCACGCGGAGGAGGCCGCCATTGCGCTGGCAGCTACCCACACTGATTCTAAAACCATTTTCTCTGACTCGCGTGGGGCCCGTCGGAACGTCGAGCAAGGCTGGGCGCCATAATTAGCCTACCGATATCAAAATTGCACCTGTACCGGGGACCCTGCTTACCGGAAAATAGTATGGGCTCCTGCTCATATGGGTCTCGAGGGGAATGAGGCAGCCGACGCCGCCGCTCGCGCGCTCTCTTTCCAGGCTCCCCATCTCGACCCCCTAGATCAGGATCTCGAATTCGAACCCGCATATTCTTTTAAAGACATTGTTCTTTATTATCAATCTTGTCATAGCCTTTACCCTCGCCCGAGTAAAGGTCTATCTAAGACGGAGGAGCGGCTTCTACTCCGTCTTTATACCAACGCTCTGCTGTGCCCGGCAGCACTAAAACATTTTAATCCCTCCTTCACGGGCAGTTGTCCGCACTGTGCAGAGAAGTCTTCGGACATCTACCACATGGTGTGGGCTTGCCCATCCAACCCAGCTATTCCTCCTCACCCCAACGCTACTCGGGAGGACTGGGAGGCTGCTGTGACCTGCAGGCCCAAAAGGCCTTGGTCGAGAGCGCCCGGGCAGCGGCCGACGCCACTGGGGTCCCGTACTAGGGACCCCACCTCTGTAAGGGTTGGATATTCAAAGATGCGGCCCATGCATACATCCACCCCTTTTAAATCAATAAACGTTTGTCACCACCACCACCATCCACCGAAACGCATTTGCCAACGTTTCAAATTGGTTTTCAGGAAAGAAAAGACGCGACATCTGTCAAACACCTCTGCGGATACATCAACGGCGCCGTGAGAGAAGGAGGGAGGGGCGCTAGACTTAACCACCGCACTGTAAAGACTTCAGCCTCATCACAATAGGTTGCCCGTAGAAGCTGTCCCTAAAAAACTTGAGTTGCTAATTTGTGCGCTCGATTACTTTGCACTCAACTGTTTTATTATATCCTGCAAGAAATTAGGTTCGGGTCACAAGCTGTGGAACAAAAGCCCTCCTAACCTGCCCTAGTTGGCGGCACGTTCGGAGCAGCATACGCTAACCTGTGCGGTGTAGGGCATACTTACCTGGTGTCGAGCCGGCGGTGATCAGGAAGGCCGAGTTTCCGCGCTGAGGCTTGACATTGCACTTCGACTGGCTGAGGCGCGCCACTACTCCTAATTGGGGCAGATGGGACACGTAATTTTTGGTTGTAGGGGCTTGGCGTTCGCGCCGGCCCCTGCCCTGATTTAATCAATGGTCAGTTTTGATCGCTATTTCTCTCTCCTCACAGCCACATTTCCGTTTTCTTTAGTTCGGTTAACACGCTACTTAACGCCGAGTGGTGGCGTTAGTCACGTTGGGATTCGTCAGCATTCGCCGCGGTTGCACCACGCTGTCGCTCAGTCGTGCGCGCATTTTTGATCCTCGTTACACTCGCGATTCAGTTTCTTTGGCTCGCACGTGCAAAAACCTTAACCTTAAAAAGCAATAGCTATTGCCTAGAATAATAAGAAAACGCAATGTTTTATATTTTTTATGCCATTATTTTTTTATTTTATTTGATATACTGTCAACCCTAATGGTGGTTTTACAGAAGTGGACATGAACTGCATGAAATGGACATAATTGCTGATATGGCAGATGCAATAGTATGGAAAACATTCATAAAATGCTTTTTTTTCAAGTGAGGATTACGTTTAAAGCACGAAGAACACCAAAAATAAGTTATACTATAGAAACCTTATATCACCGCAGCTTTGACACAAATTCAGACAGCTTCATGACAACAAAGTAGGCTCGGCAAGCTCTAAAAACTTTTGGGCTGTAGGTTGGCTTACAACTGAGGCGTGAAGTGCATTCCAATCGCGCACTGTTTGTGGAAAAAAAGAAAACTAAAAAGTGTGGTTGCTACAGAAAAATTTCTTAAGAAAGAGGGGATGTTTATGACGTGTTTTTCTGGACTGGATTTTTTTCACGAAGTCTTCGGGGTTAATCTTGTATGAATTGTGTAGCAGTAGGTATAAAAATTTCAGGCGATGCAGTCTTGACCGGCTAGATAAAGGGTAAAGCCCCGCACGATGCAAAAGTTCAGTCGGTGAATCTGTCCGTCTGTAACAGTTATAGATGAATCGCACAGCGTTTCGCTGCACACTTTCGAGTATGTTTATGCAGCCTGTTGTGTAAGGAACCCATATGATATCGTTTGTTTTTTGTGCAACACCAGCAAACAAATATGCAAAATGTAGAATCGGGATTTCTTTCCAGTTTTGAGGCGAACAAAGCACTGCATCTAGGTATAGTCTTACTGGCCCCTACAGTAGCTGGAACCAGTCCAAACTGGTTAAGTGCGCGGATGCAACTCACACGTTCTCACAGCAAAACAAAAATGCCATTATCTGTTCATATGAATACAAAACTCTGAATACGCAATTAAATTTCATCAACCATCAGATCTCGATGTGTTGTAAGATAAAGGTCCTACCTCAGCCGCATGCACACCTTTCTTAAATGATGGGCGTCCACGCGTATATGAACAACGCGGGAGAGGGGGGGAACTATTAAAGAATATGCACAATAGGACCAGCATGGAGAACATTCAGGGTGTAAAGGAAAAATATTCACAATAGGTTACAAATTTGTTGTCCATGAATAGTACGAAACAAGCGTTTCAACAGAAGAACGCGTTCTTAGTACCTAAGAAACACAGTTGCACGAATTAGCATCGGCCAACGTGGGCACTGACTGGCCGGTCAGTGCACCCAAATGCTTCGCGAAAGTCGTCCGATCGGTGCATGAGATAGTTGGCCTCCGAGCGTCGGGAGACAGGATGCTTGTAAATTATTGAAGGACAGTAATATTGGAAGACAATAAGAAGGAAGAAAATTCGGCTACGTGATGTTTCATGTAAGTGAAGTGTATAGAACTTGAACTTTGAGTGCCAGTGTTCTCGTCGGGCGGCGTCCAGAGTTGCGTCCAGTAGGATAGCGGAAACGCAGTCCTTGACGAACTCGTTTCTCTTCACGAAGGCACAGGTTGAGATGGTTTACAGCTGTTTGCGTCGCGACACTATACTTAAAACTTAAAACACTTCTCCAAACGGCGTCGGCCATCAACATCCCAATGGTGCCGAACGTAACAACGGCGTCGAGAGTGGATGTAATGTTGACGGCAGCATAAGCGTTTATCGGAAGAATAATGATGTTCTTGCTCACAGCTGGCTTCAGGATCACGGGGCTTCTCATCAGTTCATATCGCGGAACGTTGTCGGGAACAGGGATATTGTACATCGTCCAACCAGTATCTCTCATCTGCAGGTAGTTTCGAACGTAGTCGTTGGTGAGCTTAGGCAGCAATAAATCCAGACGAAAAACCTCACTAGAAAGGATGAGGATTATATCCTTGAGGTGATTTCTCACGGAGGCAAAGTCCTCTAGTGCTACCAGGTTTGCAGCTCGCTCACCTACTGCCTTTGTAATCGAGCGAAAGTAGGCGCGCAGCAGGACGTCTTGCATCTTGCCAGCGTTCAGGGTCTCCAGACTGTCCCTTAAGAGTAAAGGCATGACAATTACGGACGAGCCTTTTTCGCAATTGTCAAAGTAGCCTCATTGCGAACTGACTTTGTCTTTCGCTGACACAGAACCAATCAGAAGATGAGACGTGGCTTCATCAACCAAGAAGACTATGCACTTGGCTGGTGTGGTCGGCTCGAATAGAACGTTCAACCAGTGCTTGAGCGTCTGCTGGTCAGATTGGAGATAGATGGTACCAGTGATCTTCGATCCTGTGGCATTCTCCAGCACTGCCCGCCATTCTTCAACAGAAAACTCCGGAATCAAGTTGTACAACTCCGTCAGGTTCGAAGTAGTGTATTCTTGCGTTGGCTTAGCGCCAAAAGCGGTGGTCATGTCTTGCAGTTCCCCCTCAGAGACATTTAATGACAGTGCCTGGTTGATCATCATGCGCGCGGGATTTCGAATGCGATGATAAATGGCTATTGCCTCTTTGGTCTCTCCTGGTATATCCAAGGCGATCAAGGCAATTGCAATGTGGTATACATTAAAAAACTTTCTAAGAGCGAGCGGATAGGGCCATGAGCGGTACATATTTTCGCTTTTGAAGAACACTGGAAGCTGGATAAAGTATCTGAGGCCGATTTCTACTGTAAGACGCGCTGGAGAGTTTAGACTAGGACCAAAACACTCCAACAAAGTAGCTGCTGTCTGAGCGCCGAGCTGTTCACCTTCGACCATAGTGGTGACACAGCTCCGATAGTACCGATAAGCGAGCTTTCCTGCTGGAGTGTTGGAGGGCGCGTAGCCCCAGGCGCTGTCGATGGCTGCTAAGTGGACAAGGGCTCCGGGCGCTTCTTGCATACTGTATTCGCTACAGACAAAGTCGTACACTGACTTGCAGGGGTTGATGGTGCGGTTGATGATACTGGAAAGCATTCTCACGTATTTTTCACAGCATGGCGCCTCCTTGCTGGAAGTGTAACGAAGGTCGGACTGTCTCACTGCGAACATGATGGTAACGCAAGCGGCGATCACCAGCAGTACAGAGCACGGGTAGTTCAGAAGGCAGAATAGCGTACGGCGTTCCCGCGGTAGATACCTGTGATAAAGTCTTGCCGCCACACTCATGGTTATGTCTTCCTGGTCTTAGTAGAAAGACGGTACGCTCCTCGGCGCGACTGCAAAGGTCATTGAATATCTTCTTCTTCGTAGTTCTCTGTAGACTTGCTCGCTCGTACAGGCATCACGCACTGCACTCCCACATCAAGCAGCTAACGCCCCAATGTTCCTATCCTCCGCGAATAGGAAGATTGGAGATTGAGGTGTATTAAAAGTCAATCTCGTAGGATTTGGTTATATCAGAATGCCTTACCATTAAATAGCGTTAGATTAAGTTTGATTATTATAAATAAGGCTGAACTACCGCGATCTGCGGGTAGATTAGAGTTAGGCTGCATTACGGCGGATTAGGCAGTTAACTCTTTTCCCTGCACTGTAGTAGTAGTAGTAGTAGTAGTAGTAGTAGTAGTAGTAGTAATAGTAGTAGTAGTATTAGTAATAGTAGTAGTAGTAGTAATAATAATAATAGTAGTAGTAGTAGTAGTAGTAGTAGTAGTAGTAGTAGTAGTAGTAGTAGTAGTAGTAGTAGTAG
>JAJIZL010019344.1:1239284-1264923 GCA_023969395.1 Amblyomma maculatum | reverse complement strand
AAGGTGGGAATGAAAGTGAAAAGAGAGAAAGAGGAGCCGTAGTGGAGTGCTACGGAGCAATTTCGACCACCTAGGGATCTTTAGCGAGCGCTGCCGCCATCGAAACGCTGCCGCCGCGGTCGGGTTCGAACCCGGGAACTCCGGCACAGTAGACGGGCGTCTTACCAATGCACCACCACGGCGGGGCAAATTCTTCCAATGCAGATTCTGCAGTGGTCTTTAATGTTTTCTTTCTTTTCTATTAAGGCGAAAGCCTTTAAAAGCTCAATTTATTGTGGACCAAGTGTGTCCCACTTTGGGGCGATCTGACTGACCGAGGCAGGATGCGTCCCTGCCATCTTCAATGCCACATTTGAGCGCACGCGAAGGAACGCCACGCAACAGGAGTGATGGTGTACCATCCAAGCACACTTGCCCGAAAAAGTGGGATAGATACTGCGACTTTAATTTCCTGTAAACTAATTATAATTAAGGCGAAAACCTTTAATGGATCATACTGTGTGGACAAAGGTATCCCGCTTTTGCAGCGGCTGTCACGTGGCGTTCCTTAGCGCGCGTTCGTCTAGTATCGCAGGAACAGACAAGATGAGACGTCTGGAGGAAAGGGGCAGTATCTGTCACAATTTCTCTGATTTCTCTGACAAGTGAGCGTTTGGATGGCACGCCATCGCTCCTGTCGCGTGGCGCTCCTTGGCGCGCGTTAAAGTATGGGATTGCAGATGACAGGAACGCTAGACAAGATGAAACTTCTCAGGCTTTCGCTTTTCACTCTGTAGTCGCTAAAGTCCCTGTGTAATATAGAGCTAAATAAAATTTTTCCTCCTCCTCTTCTCTCCGCACGAGGCAGCGAAGGTGTCTCAGCTACAGAGCCAGTAGCAGGCCAATACATTTTCTTTTCCTTCTTCCTACAGCCACAATAGCCACAACAACAATAACAACGCTGATATCGCACAACACACGGACGCCTCTTCGTTTCACCTCCATCGAAACAGGACCACCATGATCGGGATCGAAAAATAAATTATGAGAATCTGTTTTAGCCCCGCCGGGGTGGTGCAGTGGTAAGACGCCCAACTACTGTGCCGCAGTTCCCGGGTTCGAACCCGACCACGGCGGCTGCGTTTCGATAATGTCAGCGCGCTTTACACATCCCCAGGTGGTCGAAATTACACCGTAGCCCTCCACTACGGCTCCCCTTTCTCTCTTTCTACTTTTACTCCCACCTTCCTTCCTTCTCTTATGGCGCGGTTTAGATGTCCACAAGCAAGTGTGACAGATACTGCACTTTCCCTCCTGTGAACCAATTATTTATTGTTATATTATCTTTTTCTTGCAGGTACTCAATACTTCAATACAATACACAAAATGGCAGTGAACAGGAGTAAAATATAGTTTTCTAACCTGTTGTGGAAGCAGATGCCTAATACGATATATCCCACAATAGCTCTGGCCATTTTCATTTTATTTAAATTTACGTGGTCTGTCCACCCAAATCAGTGCGGAAATACACACCAAGAAAATGAAAACTATGCACTTGTTCAATTTTTATGTTATTCAAATCTAATTTATTGAGATAATCTACTGGATTTTTTTAGCTGGAAAAGCATAAACATTTTTTTTTAGCGTTTAACTGAATTTCGTTTAGAGAGAGCTTAAATTTTAACTCGTTAAGCCAGGCTTTATATTGCTGCTCAAGTACATGACGATTAGAACCGGAAAAAAAGACATTTGTATCATCGGCATACATCATATAATATCGGGAGTTAATGGAATAATGACGTTGCTCCAGTCGGAAAAAAACTACAGAAAACTTTCTGATGTTACGACAGAATTTCTGTGCGGTTTGTGACGAGAAACCTGTTTTGACAACAGGACATTCTGTAGTAACATCAAAAATTTTTGTGCTTACAACAGAAAGGTGCTACAGAACTACAGTCAACAGAAATATGCTACAGAAACACTACAGAACTACAGAAAAATTTGACGGTTACGACAGAACTACAGGATATTTTGTCGTATTTTTGACACAGTTCTGTAGTTTTTTTCGACTGGGATATATTGTTGGAATGTGTAAAATAAATAAAAGAGGTCATAGAATTGAACCCTCATGGACACCAAGGTGTATTTCACCAGACCTGGATTTTACCCCATGTATCAGAGTATACTGGATACGGGCAGTTAGATATACTCTCCAAAAGGGCATTTGTTACTCCACGAATCCTATAGGTCTGTTGTTTGTGTAGTAATGCTGAGTGCTTCACGGAATCAAAGGCTTTGCAAAAATCTAAGAATATTCGAAGAGAAAAAAAGCTTCTTTTCGGAATTATTATATATATTATCTTTAATGCCTAAAAGTGCTGTCTGGGTTCATATTTACCTGCCTGGAAACCGTACTGTTGGCTACAGAATAGTCGTTTAACTTGCAGTTACTTATCCGCTTAAAGACTATACGCTCGGCTACTTTTCAAAAGAGAGGCATTAACGAAATTGGACAGTAATTATTCGGGTCAGTTCGGTTGCCTCCTTTAAGCCGTACAGTAACACGCGCAACTTTTAATTTGCTGGGGAATACTACAGTTAGCAGCATTCTATTACAGATATGCGTAAGAGGGCCAGAGATAATATAACAGCACATTTGATAGGACAAGCAACAACTTCATCTTCAGGGGAGCACGTCTTCCTAAGAGCATTAATGATATTGTCACGTAGTGGTGTAATCCCAGTACCTCCACCAGATGTCGTAGTGGTGACGAGGTCGACGACACAAATGAAGGGGTCGATGATTGCACTAAAGAAGCTTTATTTGGGCTGACTTGTGCCCGCAAAAGAACTAAGCAAATAGGCGGCGGCGATAGAAACAAACGTGCTCGTCGATCGTCGAACAAAGAATGCCCGTCACACTCGTCAACGCTCAATTTAAAGGCTGCACAGAACATTCTAGGTAACGGCGCAAACAGCTACCAGCACGGGCTGGAACATTGTGGAAAGACGCCCGAGTGGCCGGAACCTTCGAGACAGATTTCGGTGCATCTTGGGCTACAACAAAACTGATAAAGGTGTGACTTGCGACATCGAGCATTAACAAACAAAGATTACGGAACTGATACGCGGTCCAGAATCAGAGTGATAAGCCTGTATGCCGGCGGCTGTTAAAAAACAACAAATACTGTTCTGAAGGTTTCGCGGCAATATAAACGGCTTCCTCTGTTGTAGTGGGGGACACAAATATACAGCGCGTTGCAGAATTAGAGGCGCAATGTAGAATGCTTCTCCCAGCTAAACCGCGGAATCCTTGCAGATCAAATTTCGCACAGAAATCACATTTTGTCGCTAGTATTTTTTAATTCTAAATTTGTTTGGGGTACTTGCCTGATTCGATCAAAAGAAGTCAGATGTTCCCATCGCCTGCGGCGGCGGCCACGCCAAACGAACCTCTGCCACAGCGATGGGACTGGTGGCGCCACCTCATGCTGCTTACAACAACTCTGTAGCAGAAAAAGAGGGGGCGAACGTTTCTGGCAGAAGGTTTGAGTTGTTGTAAGCAGCATGAGGTGGCGCCACCAGTCCCATCGCTGGGGCAGCGGTTCGTCTGGCGTCGCCGCCGCCGTAGGCGATGGGAATATCTGACTTCTTTTGATCGAATCAGACAAGTACCCCAAACAAATTTAGTATTAAAAATACTAGAGACAAAATGTGATTTCTGTGCGAAATTTGAACTGCAAGGATTCTGCGGTTTAGCTGGGAGAAGCATTCTACATCGCGCCTCTAATTGTGCAACACCCTATAGAATCGGTACTGCGGGAGGGCAAGTATGAATCTATAGTCCGAGTGCTAATAGAAGCATGGTACGCTCTTGCCACTAAAACGTGTTCATTAAGTTTATTTGCAAGTGACACTAAAGCATAATTCTCGCCGTTAATATTTAGCTCAAAAGGAAGGTCCTTTTTTTTTTTGTCCCTATGATGGCATTAATACCTTGCCAAAGTAGTCTAGAATTAACAAAGACGAAAGCTTATTTATATAGAATAAAGAATTACTTTAATTTGTTTCGAAACCATTTAAACGCTATTAAATCTTCCTGACTTCTCGTTTTCAAAAAGCAAGAGAACATTTTATTATTTTGTTCAATTCGTTTCAAAGCGCTCCTGTCATCTATTCCTTTCTAGCTTTCCTAGGTCTTTTTTTAGTTTTGGTTGGAAATGCAGCGTTGTAGACTTCTAGCAGCTTTATAATAAATACGCATTTAGTTGTTATTATGCGTTTACGTATTCTTACAGAAATAGATTTTTGTTGATAATTATATGAGTGGAATGATGCGCACCATGTTATTGAACCAGAAAGCGGCGTGTATCACGCTAGACGCAGTGAATAATATATAAAAGAAAATTCACCGGACTCACTTCATTTTTCGGTGTTAACTACCGAACGATGACCGGGATGTGACTGAGGCTATGATGTCCCGTGAGGCGTACAAAAGCTACAGAATGATCGCAACTTTGCTTATTTCATGTTATACAAATTCCCATACAAACCTTTCCAAAATTTAAAAAAAGAATACACAGAAAACATATTGCTAGCATGTTCCATTGAAGAAGACAATGATGGACAACAGAGAGAGAGAGGGGACGACGAAGCTGAAGCAACGGTTGGTGCTTGCCAGAACACTTACAGAGGGGCGTCCGCTGTGGTGATCCCTATTCCCAAACCAGGAAAGCCCCCAACAGATCTCGCTAACTTGCGGTCAATCTCACTACCATCAACGCTGTGCAAGCGTGCAGAGAAATTGCTGGCTGCACGACTTTCATGGTGGCTGGAACAGCACGGTTTTTATCATCCTGGTCAAATTGGATTTCGTCCACACATAGGTACAGAGGACGCATTAGCGGTCTTGGCATCAGCAGTACTGTCGTCTACCCGCAGCCGCAATGTGCGTACCATATTGGCAATGAACGTTGAAAAACCATACGACAACGGGTCATGATGCAATCCTGAACGCCATTGACTTGTTCCACCTCCCTTTGAGAGTACGCAGTTTTGTCGCATCATTTTTGGACGGAAGAACATTTGCAACACGCCTCAGTGGTGACGCAGTTGGTTCATTCGTTTCGCTGCGTGGCATGCCCCAGGGATCAGTATCGTCACCGAAATTGTTCAATATTGCTTTTATCCTCCTGGCATGGCGCTTAAATGACATCCCTGAAATCGTTTTTGCAATACGCTGATTACATCACGGTATGAAGCACTCACCAAGATCTGCTCACTCAGGAGGCTACTCTTCAATCAGATTTATATATTATCTCTGATTACACTTTTTTCATTTGCCTTCAACTTTCCATGTGTAAAGCTACATACACGTGTGTCGCTAACCGCTGGGGACGCCGTAAACTGCAAATCCAATTCGTCTCTGTCTGTCAGGCACCCCTCTACAGGAAAGTCCGAGTGTAAAAATTCTGGGCTTAAAGATTCACCAATCAGGCTCAGCGACTGCTGGGCTTTCTCAGGCAAGAAGAAAACAACAAGTTATTAAGTTTATGGGTCTGATTAAAAGAATTTCTCCTTAACTGGGTGACGCTGGCTCGTCTGTTGCACGTCAGTTGGTGGGGGCGGTGCTGCAGCCACGAATTGTTTATCAAGCGCACTTCCAGCATCTTACAAGAGCACAATGGGATCGCCTTGAAGCCGTGAACCGAGAAGCAATGAGAACCATTATATGCCTTCTACGAATCACTCCGGTCGTAGCATTATAGGAGAATGCGCAGCTCAACACCATCGATGAGCTGGTGCAGCAGCGCCGTGATGCGCGCATACATTAAGCCTCCTTATCACATTCCATGCAAGCACTGAGGGCGTATGCAACTTCACATAATATTCATCAGGCACTTGCGCTTGTTCTCCCTCCCTGAAAGTTTGTACAGTTAGGCGACAATAAGCCAACAGATAACCGCAGACCAACGTCTGGCAACTCGGCATCGCCCTTTCGCCAGAGATTTCAAAAGCAAGGTGCTCACCTGCCTCAAGGATCCATTGTAGCGTACTTGGATGCAAGCATACAAGGCTGTGAAGCAAAAACAGTAATCTACTGTCCGTTGAGACCTAGCCTGAATCAGACATCTACGTTTAAACGTTCGGAACAACCTACACCTTTTTGCGCTGAGCTCGTGGCAGTTCAAGAGGCGCTCTGCTCCGTGGCCACCATTCCTAAGCTCCCTACGGCCCAAGTTGTCATCCGCACCGACGCACTTCAAGCGGTACGTTTACTCCGAAGTGTCAGCCGTTGCCCAAAAAATATGTCAAGACATTCACCAGCTTGCGGAGCGCATCCCACAGTCAGTACGTATTGAGTGGGTCCCACGGGATATGCTGCCTTCACAAGGTCAAGCTGATTTAGCGACGCGCCTCGTGACCCAAGATTAATCATTGCCACGGCTCCTTGATGAGGACGACGCTATCCTCCTTTTGTCAAGAAAGGAACACCTCCGGCGCCGCACACGTGCTGTTATCCCTCCGTGTGCGGTATCCCTCCCCCGCGGTCTCACCCGTGCAGAGGAGGTTGCGCTTAGGAGGATCCGAGTAGTTATTGTCCTCACACCAGCTTTCATTCGGGCGTGGTCTCATTTTCGATACTTATATCCCCCCCCCCCCCCGCCCCAGGGTGTCCGATATGTAATGACGAAAATGTTGAAGCAGACATTCACCATTTGCTATGGGTCTGCCCAGCTTTGAAACCAACACGTAGCCGGCACTTGACGATAGCTGGCATTTCAGCCAACAACCCTGCCTCGCATCTCGCTTGGACTCAGGGACCATATCATCGCTCACTTTTGGACTTCATAAAATCAGCCAACCTTTTTCCATTATATAACCTTTAGCTCATTCTTCATCTCATACCTTACTGATGCCCTGAGGTAATAAATATCGTTAAAATAATAATAATAATAATAATAATAATAATAATAATAATAATAATAATAATAATAATAATGTGTGCGACGTTGTTTTGCCGCTGTAGGAAGAAGGAAAAGAAAATACACGGGCCTGCTACTGGCTCTGTAGCTGAGCCACCTCCGCTGCCTCGTGCAGATAGAAGAGAAAATAAAGAAAGAAAAGGAAGAGGGAGAGAAAGAAGCGCTGTAACGACAGCCGTCGTCCACTACCGAAGCAGTGGCGAGTGCAATGACGGCCCACAAAAGAAAAATTCGAAAAGGTGTCACCGCTGCAAGCGGCGCTGATTTACCTCTTTCAGCCCCATCAGGGGACGTCAGCGCACGTCGAAGATCCGCAGGTGGTCGAAATTATTCCGTAGCCCTCCACTACGACTGCTCTTTCTTTCCACTTTCACTCCCACCTTTTCGCTTTCCTTACGGCGCGGGTCAGGTGTCCACAGAAAATAAGTGAGATAGTTACCGCGCCTTTCCCTTCCTATAAATCAATCAATCAGTTTTACGGAGCGGTTCAGGTGTCCACAGAAACAATTTTGACAGATACTGCGCCTTTCCTTCCTGTGAACGAATTATTATTACTATGATTATTTTCCCACGGGAAGAACGCGTCTATGACATCGCGGTCACCGCTTGGCTAGTGAAACAGACAAAACCACTATAAAAATTTAACTCTGAATTAATTACGTCGTGTTGGGGAATTTCACATCGTGATTAAGACGCAGTACTGTACCCGCACTGTTACAATGCGGACGACTGCTGGCTGACATTATAACCTCTCCACGCTCAGTTTTAATCTCATAACCGGATGGGTCCAAATATGATGTCACATGCTCTAATTTTTCTTCGTCATAGCCTGCACTTGCTGTACTTAGTTTTGGAGCGATAGCTTCATCACGCGAGGTTAAAGCCAAGATCATCGCTTGCTTACGATGACCATTTAACAGTTTCTACGTCTAGTTGAAACTTAAGCCACAGCCAGTTTGGGTAGCTGTTTCCACCAAATGTCAAGGTCAAAGGTCAACTGGCGTGAGAAGTAGCTTTACGGGTGAGCAGCTGCGTGGCGAGATAAATGATCGCTGACGTCAATCTCGAGTATATATAGAGGCGCGCCACGTGCTTCGGCCGGACTGTCATAAACCCCCGCTTTCACGGTGAACAGAAGGCGCGGGACCCCTTTACGGTTACTGTCGTCCTTCAATGAGGCTTGAGAACGCAGAAAGATTAGGCTGGTCACCTGTTAAGCACGTGTCAGTGTATGATTGAGGAATAAGTCGAAGAATGTCACGTTTTTTTTTTTACAAATAATGAGAATATATATACATAGTAGTTAAAAGTTATAATAGAAAAAAAGAAACAAAAAAAAAAGAAAAAGAAAAGAAGAAAAGAAAAGGAACAGAAAAAGAAAGAAAAGAAACTGGAAAACAGCTTTTTAACCCAGACGCGCCGATTACTACAGGCTGGATACGCGCTAACCCTCATATCCTCAATGGCTGAGGTATTGTTGAAAGCAAAAGAAAAAATAATCAGAGATAAGGGCAAGATCGCGCTCATCCCCTACGTACACGGAATTTCCCACAACTTAGGAAAAATAGGAAAAAGAGTAGGAATAGACGTTTTAGTTTCAGCTCCGGATCGCATGTCAAGCCTCTGCAAGCGCGTTAACCAGATGGGTCGTAAGCACACAGGATGCACTGTTAATCATCGCGACCAGTTCGTTTCCTGTGCTCAAGGCGTTGTATATTCCATCCCCTTGTCTTGCGGCCATGCATACGTAGGCCAAATCGGCAGATGCCTCAACAAGAGACTGTTTGAGCACAATTACAATGTTACGCAACCTATCTCGGGCTATCTGGGCATTCATTGCCGAGATTGCAAATGCACCCCTGAGTTGGGCAACACGAGCGTGATAAGCAGGTGCGGTGACAAAACCACGCGAGAGATTATTGATACCTTAAACATTGCGTATTTTAAGGAGCATTGTGTCAGCACCCCCTCCATAGCCCTAATAGATAGAGAATTGCAGTTCTTATCGGGAGCTTGATGATCTGTGCTTTCCTGTATGTTTTCTGGCGGCGATGACTGTTTCTAACTAGGTTGCTATTGTATCCCTTGATGCTACTGTATATTTACCGACGTGTCTGAAATAAACCTTCACTTGTAAGTCAGCGCTGTGTGTGTCTCGTCCTCCCCTTTTTGTGCGTGTGTAGCTTCTGTTTCCCCTTGCGATGAACCAACTAGCCCGCAAGGTTTTGTTCAAACCCACTGCAGTCCGAAGGCCTCTCCCATATTTCTCCAATTAACATAAGATTTTCTAAACAAAAAATCGTATTTTAATAGGTATTTATTGGAGTGCTGCAAGTTAAAAAAAAAAGCGTAGCCTAAGGCTGAAAGGCATGGATATTGACCGGTTACCATTCGATGACTTCAAGCAAAAGTAAACGTAGGCGACACTTGAAGCCAACCGCACGCATGAATGCTTAGCTCAAAAATTATGTGTTATTTAAATGTTAGCTCATAATCTCGTGAGAAGGGACTGGAGGATTTTTGCTCAGGTTGAAGTGTCTATGCTAACATAAATGAGGCTGAGCATTACGTTAAATCTTGTAAGCAGGCTTAAAAAATATAGATAAAACAATCGTAATTCAAATGCTAATTACGGGTTCTGTACCAACTGTTATACAGTGCATCTGCGTCTTTAACCTTAAAGTCGATATATTTCGCATTGCGGTAAAATACTTTCAACATTATGAGAATTATTATTACAGTATACATGTGCAGAATAGCGGGTGAAGCTATGTATGCGCTTAATTTCTCCACAAGCTCACGACCGATAGTCTTGTGCATAGAGGCCAAACATGTATTGTGTACCTCCCTTGCGCACAGTTCGCTTAGGAAGAAGGATGTACTCAGGCTTGGGGCTTCAGAGTGATAACTGCCTTTTGTAAAAACTATAGCACCGAATACAAATGCAGCAAAGACGCAGCGGGGCAAGTTATTTGAATTCCAGCAGTGGCATCTGCACAGAAACATTCCTTTCCTGCTCTGTTTTCTTTTTTATTGTTTTGCCTTTCTTCAGCACAACTTATCAGGCGGGAAAAACTGCTCGCATTTCCGCCTCTATTCATCCCGACAGGAAATATGAAGCGCCAAAGGGCCTTGCTCCGGCAATTGGTCGATTGGGCTATGATCGCGAAGCAATCCCTTCGTGGAAGAAGCAACGGCAATAGTTCTACTATTCCTCCAGTGAGGAGATGGAATGTTCCCAGTCAGTGAGCTATAGCTTCGATTACATCCCGCCCTATCTGTCTCTTTCACATTAGTCCCTGAATGAAGAAAATGCTCTGAAAAAATTACCATGCGGCAATCAAAGATGTAGCATGGGTTTCCACATTACTTGGTTGCTTAACCATGCCGATTTAAGAAGCTATTTATGAATCATGCGACTGTTCAGCCAGCATTCATTGAGACTGTCACTATTCAAGCTCAGTAAGGATGGTCAGACTCTTGCACTTTGCATAGCCCCTACCAAGCTCCGCGTTGCGTTGAACAGGTAAAGCAATCGCTGAAGTTTGGTAGGTTTGCTACATTTCATCTGTTCTTTATAATCTAAGGAAATAGCATAGGAAACGTTTTATAGCTAAGGTATTCATGCCGACCACGATAATCACCTTACAAAGATAGAACCAGCGAAGAAAGACGCGTTATGGACCAACTTGCTCAGCAATTTAGGCCCTTGAATGATAATCACCACGAGGGCTCATTTCCAGCTTAACGTATTATTTTTCGGCGGTATCTGTAGCGGTAGGGTTCAGTGTGCGCACTTTGGTAGATAAGCAGAATACTCGCACGAACATTTGTCCGAACACAGACGTCATCCGGAGGTCCAATATAGAGCAACCTCTTCACGCCTAAGCATGAGTGTGGTGAAAGGTGCCATACCAGTTACAACACTTTTACAAAATTACATTTATATTAAAAAATAGATACAATTGCACAATATATTTGGAAATTAACGTGACTTCCGACCAAAGCTTCACATGAAGGTAATACAAAAGGCCGGCCAATTTTAATATACAATCTTTTTTCTACAATCCTAACAGTAAGTCTAAGTGTTGCTATGCAACAATACGGGCCCATCAGCTTGCGAATTACGAAGACCGAGGAAAAAATGTCTGAGGCAAGAATCTGCCAGGCATGCTGACACATATACATACATAGTTACGTGCCCCAGGATCACGTGGGGCATACGTTTGGCGACAATGCGATCCATGTCTTAGTGCCCTGTTGATGCTTGAATTTATTTTAGGGTGTTACAAAGAAAGCACATAGAAAGGAGTGAAATGATATACATAAAATCAGACATTTCCATATTTAACTGAAATCTCCAGAAGATCAGTCTTTGCAGCAAACGTGATTTTCATCTTAATGTAACCTAGAGCTGTGTAGAAGAACTTTTTTTTTTATAAGATTAGTAAACTTCTGGAATGGTCAGTACTTCCATAATGTTCAAAAGGCATCGTAAACATTCAAGAACTTCGCCTGATAGAAAGTGATCGTGGCGCATATGTTAAAACAGCAAGCACAGGCTATTCTGTACCTCTGTTAACACGCTGCTGACCGCGCGTGATAATCTTAATGTTGCCAGGTAGAATCAACTACGCGATTCAGACACAGTAACGGTAACGAAAAGTCACCCTTTAACGTCTGAAAAAGTGGCACTTTTACGCACTACTTCATAAGAGCCCTTCGATACAAGGGCACTCTATATTTTGCTGTCTGATATTGACAGAGTTTCATATGCATCAGAATTACCATAGAGCGCTCGATAGTGTGTGCCAACGCTGTGATGCAAATGAGCTGACTTCGTGCGCATGGTTGAGCAGAGAACTTGCTGGATCATCACGGTACAGAACAAATTCGATGACTAAGCTATACTTGACTTCGGGAACAAGAAAAGCAAATAGTAAACTGTAGCAACCCGTGTGTACGCTGAAAATGTAGACGAGGGAAGATGAGGTAATAAACGTTTACCCCTACTCACTTTACGTTAGGCCGCAGCGGCAGAATTATAATTAATAGCGTTGCGTAGAATCGCCCTTCGTTTCGTTTAGTACAGTTTCGACACAGCACTTTGTGGAACAGCATTATAGGCGGAATAAAAAAAAAAAAAAGACCAGACAAAAGAAGGCTAGCACTGACTTTCATATTTTTTCCTTAAATGTCCTGTGAAGACGCACTCTACTCACATTTTTTAACTATTATTTTCTTGTGTCAGTCGACAGCTCCCTCCCCAAAGTAACACATACCGATGCGAACATTTTTGATTGCCTGGGTTTCGTTAACGTGCACTGACATCGCACAGCGCAGGGACGCACTGCCTCCATCGAAAAGCGGGGATTCCATCCTCCCGCGTTTCCCGATGAATGCTGCTGGCATTTGCCCTTAATGACTGTGATGAGGAGTGCCACAGCGCACGCCGTGACAACATGTAACGACCCGGTCACAAAAGCATCGGCTAATCTAATATCGACACTATGTATGAACTGCATGGCGAAGTGCATGGCCCCTGATTGCGATGCGCCAGCTCTGTCTTGAACAATGGTGCGAGCCGTAGTGCGTACCTTTATACAATGCCTTCTTGAGACCAGCGCATAGTTGTAAGTAGTGTCGTCCTTCTATACAGCTATATTATACTATACTATAAAGCTATACTGTACAGCTAGAAACAATTTTCCTAAAGGATGATCATTTTGCACATGAATATAGCCATCTATGTCAGTTACATCACTGCCTATGGCCGCTCACTTTAAGCATTCTCTCTAGTAATAATTAGAAAGCTCCACCGGAACCCGAACCTCTTCTTCGTGAAGGAAGAATCTAGTACACATACACATACTTCAGACCTCGGTTTATCACTCTGCAGCACCTCTCTGCGACCACAAGCTATTCGCAAAGTAATGCAAAAGAAAAGCGCTATGGCTTCAAAAAAAAAAAAAAAACTGGTCTGGGCTTCCTGTACTATCCAAACTTGCGTGAATGATAAAAGAAAAGAAAGGAAAAATAATGTTTTTCGACAGATAATAATAAACTTTAGGAAGAGCGAATAGATGGTATAGAGACAAAGGAGAGAAAAGAAAGGAAAAGTGCAATTAAGCCATGCACGACTGGCTACTTTACACAATTAACTTTCGCTTACATATAGGAGGTATTTTAAAAGCATGAATTAAACCTAGTTATTCAGTCACCCAGGGCATCCAAACGCTGTGATGAGCGTTGTTACGGTCCTTTAGCTGTCATTGTATAAAAGTTATTGTTTTTTGGGTGAACTGCGAGACCACGTGACTAATAGAGGCACTGCCAAACACTCTGTACTGGAGTGCTGATGGTGCCTGAGCAGAAAAACTGCATCATTTTTATTGTTTCTTATTCTGCTGCGGCTACACAGACAAAGGTGGTTTTTATTCAGCATGAAGACTAAAAGCATTATGATATATTGTAACTCTACAAATCCCTTCCAGGGCAGGGCCAACAATTATGCAGAGCTGAATACTACGCCGAACTTGCCATATGGATCATGAATTGCGTAATATATATACTGCGCAAATAAAAAACATCAATAATGTGCTCGCCTTATGCTTCTGTCGAGTGATCAAAAGCTCTCGCTGGCTTTTAGTAACCGAGCGCGTTCCCGTGTCTGCTCGTATCACTGCATAATTCATTAGGCGGAATTCATGGACTGCGCAGAGATCTTACCACTCATTACGCTTCCGCCAAGCTAATGCAGGTGTACTAACCCGCATACTAAGATATTACTTTGCGAACGAGTATGGACTACATGCACAACAGGTAAAAAGGAATTAGGACCGTGAGGATAAAGCTTCTCTTGACCATCGAGGCTCATTTGCTTCAGATACGAAGTCATATGGTCGGTTACTCCGTATAAATAAGCCCTAGTTCAAAACGTTTGCTGAGCGTGGTGTCGGAACCCAGGAAATTGGCTCTATAGGGTATATATGCAAGCGTAAAGAAATGATTGCAGTCGTGCCAATAATCAGGACCGGTAGATTTGCACACCCTTAGATCATTGCTCAAAGACAATACCTTACGAGTTGCTTAATGTAAACAAGTGTGTTCTTTCTCGTTATTTAAAAGAGCATCAATTCTGCTTTGCGCGAACTGCAGGAGTTTCCAATCGCACGCGAGTTTTATCGACATTCAGCACACTTACACGCGGCTTATTAAAAACCAACGGTAATCAGCAAGTATGGATAACAGCGCTATATGTAACAGCCATTTTACACAGCCATACCTCTAAACACAAAACAAATAAACTCAACTCTAATTATAGGCATGCTGTCTGAAGCGCTCCCTTAACCCCCCCCCCCCTTCCCATGCTTTCGCAGCCTTTATCTTTTTTTTCTTTATTAGAAGCCTGACAGCTTGAAGTTCCCTTACAGGGCAAGTGCCCCCATAATTGAAAGCAAACGTGTGCTTTTATTCTTGGAAAACGAGGTTTTTTTCTGTGCTGTCAAAGACAGAGTAGAGTGCTTATTAAATTTGAGTGTCGTTTTATCAGACAGTGAGAGTCGCCGTGACCTAGTTTCTAGGAACACGCCGAAAAGCACGAATATGGAAGTAGATGTCTTCAGGGTTTCATCCTTGGTTAACTTTTCGTTGCAGAAAATATTTGTTTTCCACACGCACATCTCTAGAATTCATCTCAACAGATAAGGGTGACAGAGGCATTTCGAAGCGCCCCAGTGAAGGCTTTCGAGCTCGCAATCTGGTGCCTGTCGAATCAACTTCTCTTCCCGCCGTATTCAGCTTAAATATTTTTATTGCAGTACGCTTTTTCTTTCTGGTAGTTTCTTAGAACTATAGAAGAAAAAGAAACAAAAAGCGCGGTGTTATCAGTTCAATCAAAATACTTCTCCCGTGATTTATTTCGGGAGACACGGCCAAACTTCTACAACTTATCACGCAACTTATTCCTCATATTTTCATTTTGTTAAGTGATACCCAAGCATGGCAGCATATAAAATGGCAAAAACCGATTTATGGACAATAGTGTAATTGAATCGTAGACAGCAGCCTCAGGCAAGCAGTAATTCTCGTTATTATTTATTTTTAAGCCATAGCCACTTTGCATTAAGCACAAATCAGAAAGAATCAGAAAATGAAACAAATATTTTTCTACCCCACATTCTCGTCCTCCACGTTTGACGATTTGTAATATTTACTGCTTATCCATAGTGCCACACCCTTCATTTTTTATGACATGTGACCAAAACTGCTTTAGGGACTCCTAATCAATGACAAGATGCCCTAATTATAAAGCGGTGCCTAGATGAATGGTACCTAAAATTTGAGTGTGTTGGGAGCATCGTCCGCAAAAGTATTCTTGATCACCGCTGCATTAGCGCCTACCTTCACAACTATACAGGCCACCTTTCTTTTACCTTGACTATGCACGAAGAAGCCAAATTTCTCTACAGAACAAAATTAGAAAAAAGCGAGACTAGCCTACTTTGATTCTTTTTTCTTGTTCCCGAAGTAAGCAAACGGGGAACTTCCTAGGAACACCAGTATACACATTGAATATATGTATAAATTTCTTGCTGGTATGGTTATTAATGCATTACTTTATTTTTATAGTTGTTGCCACGCGCACACAAACCTGTATCAGCTAAGGACGAGTTATCATTAGAGAAGTGTGCACTATATGATGTATCTGTAGCGCGGAGTAGGTCAACCGTCCCGACCTGGTCGATAGATCGATCAAGACACACATTAGAGCCCACAAGCTCAAGGACACAGATTTTATATAAAAAGAAATGTGCGCTGGAAAAAGCGAGCACCATGTTTCACTATGCAAGCCGACTTTTTTTTTTTCTTGAACTCGAACAGAAACTCGAAGTGTCGAATAGAAAGCCGTGTCATCCCTTATCTGACGTCGGCCGCCTTTCGTTGATGAGTTGGAAGGTCTTCAAGTTTTCCTTGGCGCCCACACCTCGTGCCGAAATTTTTCATGTTCTCAAGACGCACAACAAGAATAGGCGAGCTCTCCGGTGTTTTTCAACGCGCTGCAGAGTAGACTGCAAAAGCGGAATCATGTCCTGCTAGTTCATTATTAATATAAACAGCGCGAACACGAAGACAAAGGACAAGATAAAAGAAAGTCACAGTAACAACTCGCCCAACAAAGTATCTTGGTATGCCCTGCTAGGTATACTTTTCGGGTGCCTTAACTCTGTATGCGTCACGAAAGAGCCCCAAGTGCCATATTGGCAGCATCGGCTCGATACCTGCCTTCCACATACAGTTTTACATGTGACGAAGTTATGCTACAAAAAAGGTGGAACTACAGCTTAACAGACAAACACGCACAGGGAGGACAACAGGACACGAGGCTGGTCCTGTTTTCCACTATCATGTTGTGTTCCTTGCGCGGATTTTTCTTTAGGATGTAGTTCCTCCTTTGATATGAACCAACTAGCTCAGATCCAGATCGTTATGCTATAAATGCGTGGAACAGAAGCCAATGCATTCATTCCTACCACTAATCTTCGCGTGTAGTTTTATGCTCGTAGCGCGCATCGGGTCATGCATCCTACATGTACGACACTGCATTGAACCGAGAGGTAGCAAACCAGCACAAATATCTCTCCAACTGGAGTAATGCATTAGTGAAAGTATTTTAAGGAAAATGTTTAGCATAGCACTCCACATATTTCAATACGTAATGATTGCTATGCGATCCCCTAGAACATATCCTCTCCCAGTAACGTGACACATAGCACAAGACACAAGTACATTTATGCAATGCGGTGCAGTACACGTTATGAGATCCCTAGCGGTGCACGTTGAAAAGCCCCTCATGGAGCCGTCCTTTGTAGATGACATCATTTGGTGGCATTTACTTTCATCAGTTTTAAGAGTCGGCACGATTACGACATTCTGTAACAAGAAATTTGAGTGTAGTTCTCCATCTATTTTAGTCTTGCAGCATGCCGTGGTAAATAATTTAAGAGGCATGTTTCTACATATGTACAGTCTGAGCCTCTTCTTTCTTCTTTAGTCTGCTTCGGGCCCATATCATTTGTCATGCAAAGTGTTATCTAGGTAGAAAATAATAAACCAGCTTTGCCACTTCTGTACTGTATGATTCGTCTTGACTTTATCAAACACTCAAAAGAGCCACACCTCTATTAGGCAGTAAATTGAAAAAGGCAGGTGCTTGACAAGCGAATATCATAATTGAAGAAATTGAATTATTTTATTACACTCGTTTATTTTATTTTTCCTTTTCATTATTTTCACACCTTCCAGCGCAGCGAATATTTGTTAGTTGTCGCGCACTCCAGTCCGGGTATGTGTGAACTTAGCTTTTGGTCTGTGCGCTCACTTGGTTGGGCAACGTACGTGACTCGCAGATGAAAAAAAAAAAAGACATGAAAAGATAAAAAGTTGTCATTGACTTGCTTTTTCTTTTCTTGACAAATATGAAAAGAAGCTCGAGAAAGTAGCACCATGGCCGCGTACTCGCAGCCGCTGTGTTTCCGTTCCGATAGCAGCCTTGTATTTTAAGAGAATAAAAGTCACACGAAGACATCTTTCCTTCGCTGGCACATGACTAAAACTGGAGCGAAATGACTAAGCACTCATTAATGGATGCTTACAGGTCGCAAGCATCGCATACTTTTGATAAGGTTTGTATATAAGAAACAGCTTGCAGAGCAGTCGCTACGGGTAAGGATGTGCTTTGAAACAAACAAACAAAAAAAAAACCTTACATGTGTTTGCCTAAATGTGGGAAACTGTTCCGAGTCAAATTTTGGCAGCTTTTGGTATTGAACAGTTTTTCGACATACTGATGTCTAAATGTGCGTGAGAGGTTGACATACAGCCGCAGCCACTGCTTCGCCATCCCTGGGCGCAGCCTGTCTTTAATCACAGCATGTTCGCATTGAAAACGCGTATACGTCAAAATCACGGTACGTTTGTTTTGTGGGATGTTTTTCAGAAGCGAAAGCCTTTTAGGATCATGGAGCGAAAATCTGTGAGCGGGAGCTGTGCGCGTAAATCTGTGCGCTGATGTGTCACTCGCAAATAGCGGATGTGTGAGGAGGGAGATTAAGAGTGAAAACACTTGATGGTGATAGATAATAAATAAAAGTTATAAATAGACATCGATAAAGTTAAAGATTAACGCTAATGAATAATAATGATGATTCATAATGACTAATATGAATGGTGATGATTAATATCTCAAACTACAACTTGTAATGACTGCCACTGATTTTTAAATGAGTAAAAATGGTTAAGAATGAGTGGAAATGACTACAATGGCTAGGTATGACTCATCATGACTGCTGATAACTGTGAAACGACCAATATGTCTAACGGCGACTTGTAAGCACCGCAATTGATTGGAAATTAGTGAAAATGTTTAGCTATGAGTAGTAATGATTACAATAAGTGGGCATGACTTTTCATGTCTACGACACAACAAATATATGCCAAACAACGACTTGAATTGACCGCAACGGATTAAAAATGACTAAAATGAATAGCCAGGACTAGTCCTGACCGCTAATTACTATGAAACGACCAGTAGGTCAAACGACCACTTGTAAAGTCGGCAACTAATGAGAAATTAATGAAAATACTTAGCTATAAGTGGTGATGACTAAAGTGACTAATCATGACTCATCATTTCTACGAAACTAATCCTTCGATGACTACAGGTTTTCCCACTGAATTCAATACTTGTGCCAGCGGAAATAATGTGAGCGCCGGCTGATATAATCTGCGCTCCGTGTAAATTAATTCGAGTGCCAAGCATTTAATCAAGGCGCCAGAGTATTTAATCCAAGCGCCACCTCGAGTAATGGCAGCGCCATCCAATTTGATCCGAGTGCCAACGCAATTAACACAAGCGCCAGCAAATTTAATCCGGGTGCCAACCAACTTAATCCCCATGTGGAAAATGAATGCGGTGTAGGACTCTAAAGCACGAAACATGAATTCCAAAAATAAATCGAAATTGAGTTTGCAGACCATCCGACGAGTAAGCGAAGCGTCAACCTATAGCATGGCTTTCGTCAATATTTTGACAAACATTGTCTTGATGCAAGTGTTTTAAAAAGCCGTTTGAAACGTACAATTTCAGCAGTGTAATACTGCAGGGAGCTGGGGCTTACTGGCTCTATATTCCAAGAGAACAAATTAGCTCACAAATGTGCGCACTGCGGATTACAGAATAAATATAGAATTAAAATGTCTTCAATGAAAGGCACAATTTTATCACACAATTAAAAAAACTTTTAATATATAGCCGTATACGATTTAGTTATATGTAATCTCATCCGCAAAACGTTACGCAGCCAATGCTAAAAAGCTCCAAAGCAGACGCCAAATTTTGCTTCTCCGTTTACTCGGTGCCGAATTGTCGTCTGGTCTTGCCCCAGGTTAGCAGAATGGACGAAGACATGTGAATTCACTATTAGAAATAGGTGTACTTTCTTTTGCAAGAAATAGAATTGTTTTCTCAAGAGCATAAAAAAAAAAAGCTTTGCTAGAAACGCAGAAGACAAGAGATTTCAATGCAGGCGGCAATCTTGACGCCTGCGCTGTGTGTGCCGCATTGTCGTCTGCATTTGTACAAAGGAGTAGAGCCGGACGGCGGTGGTGCGTACTCGTATGCTATGAGCAGGTGGTAGTCTCCGTATTTTCATTAATTTCGCATGAACTTTAACGCGCATTATTTTCTTCCATGCAAGCCGATGAGCAGGGCTCTGACATCCTAGTCGGGCACCGAAAACGGGGACCACCGTTCAAGCCTCCAGGTGCACCAAGAAAAAACGACAGCGAAGTCTCCAAGCATAACAGGGCCAGAATTCTCGAAGTATCGAGGGCGTGGAGGAGATGTGAAAAAATTGGCAGACACGCCGGAATAAATTTAAAGACGGCGAGTTCCATTGCAGCGAGCGATAGAGAAGCGTTAAAGAAAGGCGGAACATCAAACCAATTCGGAAATGAGGTAGTAACGGCTCTAAAAAATATTGTGGATAACAACCGTGCTTTCACGCTAAAGCAAATAAAGCAAGCGGTGAAAGAAGAATTGCCGGGAATCGCTATCAGCACAGGTAGCATTGATCGTCTACTGGATTCGCACGGTTCCTCTATGAAGTTGGTGACTCAGAGACCGATTGACCGCAATAGAGACGACGTGAAACGCAGCCGCAAAACATACGCGCAATGGCTGCAGTGTGAAGGACCTCGCTTGTGCCGGTTTTACGTCGATGAGACTAACTATAACATATGGTGTTCAAGGAACTTCGGCCGCGCAGTTAAGGGCCAGCCTGCGGTGCAGATGACGACTGGCACCAAAGGATCAAACCTTAACATTAACGCCTGCATGTCAGCAAATGGTGTCATACATCGGACGGCCGTCGACAAGGTTCACTGGGTTGTGTTCAAGAACTTTTTGAGCGACATATCAGCCCGTGTCGAAAGTGAAGAACCTGGTTCTGAAGCGGTTTTTATTTTGGACACAGTCATGGGCACATAGCTCACAGCCGTGCGGAACAGGCAAGCCTGGCCAGTCAAATGCACTCAATCAAGCGGCTGCCTCTTTACAGCCCGTTTTTCAACCCTATCGAGGAAGTGGTTTTGAAGTTCAAGTCGGGAAGTCAAAGCTTTCCTCAGCGAGCAGAGGGACCTGGTACTAATCACTCCTCCCGGAATAACGAAAAATGACCATCGGCGCAGTTTGTTGCTCGACGCTGCTCGACACTCCAGGCAGCAAATACAAAGGGTCGAGTGTGCTGCTTTCGACCGCCATAACTTTTCTTTTATACGGGCAGCTTTGCCTCAAGACCTTATGCAAAAAGTGCCGAGTTACACTTAGACCTGCCTAATGTCTCCCAGAAAATAAAATCGCATTTTAAAGTCGGCTACTTCTTTGCTTGTATGTGCCTATAGTTTGTTAGCAACCTAAGCCGCTAGGATTGCCGCCCAAGAAAATAAGTACCGCTGCTAAGGTGACCATAGTGAGAGGTCAGTAGCTATGCATATTGGCCTCGGTTGTAAGCGCCGCTCTACATATAGTTTCATTCACTCTACCGTGTCGCGGGCAGACTGAATGCAGAGGCGCGCTCTCTCTTTCCGTGGTAGTGGCCGTGTAAAAGTTGACAAACTGGTGAAATGAGGTAATGTTTCTATGCCGCTAAGTCTTCACGCCTGAACCAACTGTGCCCTACACTATTCCTTCTTTTCTGCTAGCGGCGTTAAATCATAATTAGAAACACAAATACATTTCTGCACCGGTTGCAACTTCATAAAAGCAGCCGGCTGTTGTGTGAAGGCCGCACTCGCCATCAGCATGCAGATTCAGTGCATATGACAACCCATGATAAGCAGTGCTTAACCAGCCAGTTAGAAGATGGCAGTCATATTTACTCACTTGTCATGCGTCTAAACTAAAAGCTGCAAGAGACGTGTCACAAATCGCATTTTTTCTTTCAGCTGTGCGTGGTTCTTTGTTGTTGCAATATATAACAACAAAGCGAAAAAGTGCATGCAGATGTGACGATTACTCGTCGTATGGTTTACAACGTGATCTCAATTTCGATTTATTTCTAGAATTCATATTTCATGCTTTGGAATCCTCTGCCGCATTCATTTTCCACATGTGGAATAAATTGATTGGCGTCTGGATTAAATCCGCTGGCGCTTGTATTATTTACGTTGGCACTCGAAATAAATTGGTTGGCGCTGATATTATTCGAGTTGGCGCTTGTATTGAATATGCTGGCGCTATGATTTAATGCTTGGCACTCAAATTCAATTACACGGCGCATAGATTATATCAGCTGGCGCTCAGATTATTTCCGCTGGCGCTAGGATTAAATTCAGAGGGAGAACTTGTAGGCTTTCGGCGTTCTCCTCTTAAGGAACATATGAGACACTATTTTTTGAAGCCGATGCGTGTACAATGAAGAGTCAAGAACAAACACAACAGTATTCCTTGATATCCGACTCCACTGAACCAGCAGAGAACGTTGGCTAGAAGTGACATCTATGGATGAGGAGAAACATGAGTGACAGAAAAACAAAGCTGCTAACCAAATATAATACTAAAGATTGGTTAATCAAGATGTGATACATATGCTTATCATTATTGGTAAAAAAAAAAACGGAGCAGTTGAGACTGAAGGCGCTCGATCTTTGTGAATTTGCAGCAGAGAGCTCAAATTTCTGTTCTGACATGATTATACGAGGGAATTTTCGAATCAGGCATAGGTAGAAAGTGGCCATATATACATGGGAAGATGCTTTAAAGGATAACTGACCTTTGCTCAGCGCAAGTTGAAACGTTTAACTACAATACCCAAGTAAACATACAGAAATGATATAGTGAAGGATGCATTCGCGCGTTGCGTGTCGTTTCGGGAACAATAACGCCCTCGCCGGTGCGAATATCAGCGACGGGGCATAGTTCGGGAAAAACATAGGACTTATCGCAGTGCAAGGAGGCTCCAAAAAAGTACAGGAAGGACGCGTCCAAATAACACCCCCAAACTGGTATTGCCAACAGTAACGTTGAAATAGCAAGGTGCAATGTCATGCAAGAAAACGTTGTATTGTCGTGTTTGTTTGGTTTTCCCTCTCGCTATAAGATAAGTGCCCGCGTAATGGTTAATGTTGTGGCGCAGGGCACGCAATTTGGAAGGTCATTTGTGGTTTGCTCGGGTCACTGCCGTTTGTTCCAACTGTTTTGTCGCTCTTTTCTCTTGCATGTATGCTTGGGGAGAGCGTGCTAACTTTCAGTAAGGTTGAAAGGTATGGTAGGCAGTAATAACCAACCAGGTTGATGTACGATTCGAATGTGGGTTGAGCCCTGAGGTATTGAACTAAACCTGAGGGTCCAGTCGAGTACTCTCAGCTATGGCTTAGCCCGATATCTTTGGCTTGGATGAAGTAGCCAGGTCCATGTTTTGCTCTACGTTACTGTAGGTGCTGTAGTGCTGTAAATAATGCAATGTTTTGTGTACATAAAGTTGAGTTCATCTCTTAGCTCTCTTTAAGTGACATCGGCTTCTGTGTATTGTCATCTCCTCGTCATCTTACGTGAAAGAACACATCATAGAAAAATTCACTCTAGGCCTGTATTTTTTTTTAGCACGTTGGCCATCTAAAAAAATATAGAGAAACGATTGAGTCTATGTTTAGTACCGAATCCACTGGTGGACTGACATGCACTGCGTTGAACTGAAATAAGAGTTCGAGCACGCGAAAATTCATTTGGATGATGTCATTCGCAATAAAAGCGGGCTGTACCCCTGGCTCAATGGTGATTGCCGTAAAATAGATCGCAGCCTCTCGGTGATTTTGTTTTTGGCGCGCTTTTCAAATAGTAGGAACTACAAATAAAAACAAAAGCAGGCAATAACTTCTCCGCGGAAGTGGAAGTGCATAGCACAACAGCTCGCTGGGCCATAAACAGAGAGCCGTAAACCGGGAAGACCCTCGCTTCGCACGCGACTTTCGTGTACGGCAGTATAGCAGGTGCCGTTGTTCCGTGGTCTCTTCTTTCGCATTCATCCAGCTTTGGTAAAACGGTGCAGCGTTAAAAGAAGCTCCGTCCGAGCTGAGCCTTTCACACACACACAAAAAAAAAAAAAAAAAAAATCGTGGAGAGAGTTTACGAGTTTACGCCACTCGTTCAACGAATTTGTCAGGTTACACAGCGCACTCACTCTATGCCTATGTTGTGTATTTATTCTTGGGAAGAGTATGTGATAAAGCCTTAAGCTGGCTCTCTTGATTCACTGGTGCGGATTAAGAGACAGCGCCCTGAACAGTACTAGGGATAGAGTCGGCTCCAGTCGCCTGATGGTCTAGGCTTTACCTGATTCAGTATTTCACTCTAAATCTCCCGGACATGCTCTTGTACCTACATGGAGATTGGGGCTCCTGACACACTTGTGCTTTCTATGTAACAAATATAAATTGAAGCTAGCGTAATAGCGCCGATGAAGCTGGTAACAATGCTGGCTCAGGCGAACCAACTGCTGTGCAGAACCAATGGCTCTGCGCAGCTGCAAATATCGGATTTCTCGCTTAAGGATAAGTTAAGTTTGCTACAATTAGAGAAAATTAAAAACAAATGTGATTGTCCTGTGTTTGCCGAAAACTGAATCCATTGTGAGAATTCACCAGACCCTCGAATGCCTTTGCAACCTGTTTTAAGTTCAAGAAAACAGCCATGTTTTAGAAAAGAAGCGTGGAGCCGGTACGCCCTATCTCGTGATTTTGCTGCAAAGATGCCATTGACGAACTTTTCTAAGCTCAAGTAATTGCACAAGAGCAAATGTATGTTTGTTATTTGGCACTAAATACATCGAAATATTATCTTAATTGCATTTTACTTGTCATTAGAGAACAAAAAGTTTCTGACAGTACAGTTACGTATGCAGGGCGAATGTTTTAGCGTTGGGACTGGTGTTATAGTAAAGAATTGTGCTGGCTTGTTGTCACAGTCAGACAGGCGGAGGAGAATTCAGTTTTTCCCAGGACTTCCAGAGATGTTGTCAAGGTAACTTCTTTCGCAAGAATAGATAACCTCTGCGAGTGCTTAAAAACACTATCTTAAAGCGTGCGCACAGGAACCGGAACCTCGCGTGAACATGGTAACACGAACCACCTCTGTAGGTTGAGATGTTCGATACTGGGCTCGTCTTCGAAAGGGCGCAGCGGGATTTGTGGTACATCCTACAAACGTACATCCCGAAGGCACCAAGTCTCGGGCCCGGAATCTTTTATTCTACCTTGTCATGTCCGGAGGTGGATTTCGAGAAAATGAGCCTCTTTACGCTTTCGGGGCAAGCGTCCAAGGCATTAGGCCATCCATCAACTCATCAATTCCCATGCACTTCTCTCTCCCCCTCTCCCGCCTCTAAGAGAGGATGTTCGGGCGCGTTGGTTCATCATCATAAAAATATACCGCTTTGAAGGCTGCCCACTGTGTGTTCTGTCTTTGTTTTGAAACCGCTGCATAGCCACGATTCCCCCTCTCCTATATATATATATATATATATATATATATATAGAGAGAGAGAGAGAGAGAGAGAGAGAGAGAGCAGAAACAACCCCCCCAACCCCCCTGAACTTCTCCCCTTCTGCGCTTTTCCGATGATCAAAATAATGACTCATAATTTACAAGAGATAGGCCTATCTACATTTGCATACGTCCCACGTTAGGCTTATTCACAGATGCAATACTGCCGAAACTAAACAGCAATCACCTATAGAACAGCTATTTTTCTTGGAGAGTTTCGCTTCATAGTATGGTGCCACGAATTATTTTTGTAAAAGAAATGTATACCTTAATTTCACACTAGAACACAATATGTTTGCTCCGTATACCTGTTTAGGCCGTTTTGTATACTACGGTACAGACTTGGGCTTATTGCTTATTTATTGTATTTACTGGCTTAATTCTTTCTCAACTGCCGAAATAAGTATCATCTACCGTGCAAATATATGCCTTTCTTAATCCAGATGGCGAATGAAACAGATATATCACAGAACTGAGCTTTACCGCACTCCATCCGCCATTTTTAGTTTGTACGTTTTCTTCAGACACATCTGTAATTTTCTTGCTGGCACATGTGCACCTTCGAAACACAAAA
>JAJIZL010019344.1:1218805-1239274 GCA_023969395.1 Amblyomma maculatum | reverse complement strand
CACGTCATGCGGTCGTCTCTCACGCCTCTCTGTTGTGGCCTCTTTCAGCTCTAGACGCAGCCTCGGTAGCAGTGGGACATATACCTATAGTGAACGGCATCCTAGGATTTTGAGCTTCCTCATTTCTCGGTACAGGCGATGCAATGGCGGTGCTTTACCGGTACCATGAAAGACACGCGTTGAGCGAGATGAGTTCGCCTAGTATTTGGCCACAGAATCAATCCCTTGCTGAGAGCAGGAGCCAGCGCGCTTTTGGAGAAGCAAGGAAGCCGTGCACTCGAAATTTTCTTTTTTTGGGAAGAACATATTCGTCATTCCAGCTGCAGGTTGTAACAGTAAAAGAAACCTCAGCGTTGGCGGTTTCTTGATTCAGGAGTGCGGCAAATACCTCATGCGTTCATCAATGCATAGCTTGCTGTTTTTGCATACTAACAGATAAAAATATTGTTCTGTATGCACTGTGCTTCTGCATATCCAACAAATTTTTCAATGTGATAACTCAACATTTTAATGTCTTACGTAAATATATTATCCCGAAGTTATTTCTTTGTGTCGTAGCTTCACCTACAGTTATGGCAGGTCCGGCCATGCACGGGCGGGGCTCTGACCCGAGCCTTAGATCCGTGCACAAGGTTAGGCTCAGGTCCTTTCAGTGTCAGGGCAGGCAAGACTTAGGTCTATAGCATTGGACCCGGGCTGCATGCGCTTGGGCTCTTAATTCCGACCCAAGCACACCTCTTAAACCGAGTACATAGCTCTATACTCTATGGAATGTTGAGATGCATTTTATTGTTGCATATGCATTTTATATTGCTTCAATAGCCGTTGACGAGCTATCGTTGTATATAATACTTTCCAATCTCCAGAAAGTAGATAAGTAGAACTGTCAGAAAGTAGATAAGTAGGTAAAAATATAGTTGAATGAGCTCACTTGTAAGGACGCATGGATCATTAATCAATCAATTTAAGAGGGTTAGAGTTGATTTGGCCATTTGATTCCTCATTGTAAACACACATGCTTTTTAAAAAGTTCTGCCTTTTGAAACGAAAGCTTCAATAACCATGCATCAGCCAAGGTCAACCTGGCAGGCCGCTTAGCCTTCAACGAGCCAGAGTTCACACTGTGGCCATATAACTTAATCATAAATCTATGTGCACACTGACTTCACTTTTTACCTTTGATGGCACATACAGCATCGCGTCTTCCCTCTTGGGGTAGACCGTGTCCTCAAATATACAGTCGAGGTAATATTTATACACTGCAAAACAATGTTTGTCCTTGTGTAAATCTAAGCCTAACCAAAGCAAAACGATGCGAAACAACGATTTCAATGCTCCTAAATAGGTTTAGAAAGGCTTAAACATCAACCATTGCTTTGTCTTGCATTAGCGCTTTTAGTGAATTACTCAGTAAGATCAATGCCTATAGTTCCGCAGTGCCTGCAGTATAGAAGTAACGGCCCTGATTTGTTTCCTCACCAATGACGCACTTTTCGTGCACTGAATATCGGCATGATGTAAAATATGCGTCACTAACAGCGTCAAAACGCTCTTTAAGGAAGGCAACGAAAGGGACTCTTACCATTCTCCCGATGAAATTGAACAAAAAATAGATAAGATATAAAAAGCCTAAAGCATCATATGCAAACTAATAAGGCTAACATGTCAAGCACAGCCGGTGGCAGCGAAGCGGCTTTCCAAACTCGAACATCGAAGAACCGCAAAAGGCCCCACTCCTTCTTTGTAGGGGGGAAGCTACAGCGTATAAAAAAGCAGCTTGTTTGCCGAGATGAGCATTAATTACTCGCTTGCGTGAGGCGCCTGTCGGGACGTCATCTCCAGACTTGAATGAACGCTCTCATAATATCTGCCGGATTCTGTCAGCCGATGTTGGGTTCATGGTATACCTTGGCGGACGCCTTGTTGTGCACATTATAGTTGACTTACCCGGCCTCGATGAAAGCTAGGTTGCCTCTGGCTCCTACTTCGATTGCAGCTTACCCACTCCCTTTTAGAGGCTTCTCGTGCGTGCATCCATTGGTGGACGCCTTTCCTTAGCGTGCGAATCTTTTTTTAACGAAAAGACGTCCTTTCCTAATCAATTGTATCATGTTTACGAAAAATAAGGAAGGCAGCGAATGAAGGAAAATTTGTGACCTGAAAACACGATAAGAAGCATAATGTTATAGCTCGAGAAGACAGGCAGCATTTGTATCTGTGGATACATCGGATGTAAGCACCGCTGCACTGTAAGCCAGTGAAGGGTTCTAGTTGCGTACAATATTCTTAATCATTCGGAAGAATTTTCGTCGAGTAAAGAAACGCCTTAAACTTATGAAGAAAATAGACCAAATATGCTGCTTTATGCGAAGACGAAGCCAAACAGCTCGATAACAAGCCACCTCAGTGCTTGAACAGGTGAAATCTGCTGTGTTGTCAGGATCCAGTTCACCCTGGAGCCGAAACCATTTTCGGCGGAGCAGCCCACCTTCGTATGCCGGATTTCTCTGATCATTCCTCAACAGGCGTCTGACGAAAGTGTATCCGCAGTCGGTAACACCTTAATGCGATGTAAGTTGCAACCTCCTCACTACCACAACCACCACCACTATCATCATCAGCAGCAGCCAGATTTTACCCACTGCGGGACGAAGGCCTTCCCATACATAGTTCCCGTTGCTGTTCTATCTGCATTAACTTAGCCTGCACTCCCTTAACCTCATCCACCCACACAACTTTCCGTCTCTACAGGCTACGCTTTCCTTTCCTTGGAATCCTATTTGTTACACTTCGCAACCTTCGCTTATTCTCTCTTCCCACTACATGGCCTGATTATTCTCATTTATTCTCGATTTTTACTAGAATATTGTTAACTCGAGCTATTTTTCTGACCCGCTCTACACCCTTTTTATTGTTTAACGTTACACCTAGCATTTTAATTCCATGGCCCTCTGCACTGTCCTCAAATTAACTTGAATCCTTTTCGTTAGCCTCCGTGTTTCAGCACCATAGGTAAGTACAGGTAAGGTGTGGTTTTATAAACTTCCCTTCTGAGTGATACCGGTAAGCTGCTAGTCATAATACGCGAGTACTTTCCAAATGCGCTCCTTCCCAAACTTATTCTCCTGCTTCTTACCTTTCATTGTCCGGATCTGCGCTTACCACCTATCCTAAGTATAAATATTCACCTACTACTTCCAGTATTTTGCTACCTAGTGTGAACTGCTGTTCCTTCCCCAGGCTGTTCAACATTACCTTACCTCTCGGCATATTCTCATTCAACCCATCAACAAGGCGCAGCGTGGCGGGGTTCGTTGAAGGCCCGATATATGGCAGCAATTTTGCATAAGGTCTATACTATAGCCGAGAGTGAGCTCTCGCGTACGATCGGCCAGTGTACGCGACATTTTACAAACAAAACGATTCTTTCCACCTTTACTGTGCGGGGAAGGAGATGAACCTCCGAAATTCTGCACCAAATGTGCGATAATAGCCAATCAAGATCTGCTCATTTGGGAATGCCCTGTTTTTCCGGGGCATATTGATGGAACCAGAGAAAAAGAAACCCGGGGTGCCCTCCTTCGGAGTCGGGCTCCGGAGTAGCAAGCTCGAGTAATCCGCGTAGCACGGGACGCTTTGCGAAAGACGACCCCCTGCGGGGATCGGGTCTTTTTAGGGAGCGGGGGGGCCTCTACATCAACAACAATAAAGTTATCTTGAATTTTAACTTGCTGCTGCATCTGCTGCCGGCGCACTAGCTACGGCTGCTTAGTGCTGTAGTTTTGGTGCTATTTGTTCGCATTTAGAGCAAAACAAATGAAGGAATAATAGACTGGGACAGGCTGCTTGCACTCCAACATTTCCATTTGAACTCGTAAAGCGGTACTGCGCTGGTAAAACTTCTTGCGAACGAAAACATCAGCGTAGCTACAGAGGGCAAAATCCGCATTGCCGCAACTAATTTCCCTGTCTGCTCCGGCGGATTCCTTAATACTATGCTCAAATACGCGTCCATGAATGGATTTGATAGTGCTTCCGGGTGCTAGACACGTCTACGATGTGATTACGCTGCATCAGTCGCCGCAGGAGGCTTTCGAGTCCTGCGCGGGCCATGTTCAACATATTGGTTCGTGGTGGCAAGCCGATGAAAACAGGAGAACAGAGAGACAATGCTCGATGGTGGTGAGATGACGTTTACTGAATATTTAAGCGGGCCTAGCGAGAGTACCCCTGCCCGCGCCACTGCCCGCTTCCTCTTTCTTGCTCGTCCGTAACATGACCCGGGGCCACCGAGCGATCGTCCCGGTCGTGGACAAGGAACTTTACCAATGTTGATGACTCCATGGCATGATGATGGGCGTGTCTGAGTGCTTGAAGAAGAGGAAGAATAGAACGGCTTGCTGGCACGATGATTCCCGACGAACCTTGGCCCGGAACACTCTCGGGCCACACGTTGTCACGACTCACAATGATGGCAGAGGCCAAGGCACGCACCGCATGGTATAGGGCAGGGGATGATGTCTTCAAGTCTAGCGGTGTCTTAGGTCGTGGGGTCTTTGGTCGGCACATCTGGTCAGTGGGGTCTCATATGGTCGTTTGGGTCTCCTCTTGTGTCTTGTGGACATGTGTGGAGTCTCGGATCAGTCTCTCCTTCATGGTGTCGTGTTGTCGGGGCGAGGGGTCGGGGCGGTGGAACGGCAAGGTCTTGCCGGGTTCAGCAGGCTGGGGAAGAGCTATGCGATGCTTCCTAACCTTTAGCCGACGGCGCAAGATGTCACAGGACGCCGAAGCTCCGGACCAGGATGAAGGGGTGATGAATGATGAAGTATCCAGCAACTGGAACCAAGCTGGCTACTGGACCCGGCGCTCGACCTTGATCGTTGGCGTTCCATATAATATGCTGTACGAATAGGTGTAAACGAAGAAGCTGATATCGCTTTTTTAAATAAAGGATCGGTGCCTAATAAACACAGCACTGCGATGGACATGAAAGCATTAACACATGTACTACTGTTCTGATACCCTCTCTGACCTTTAGCGGCAGATGTATTTGTATAAACCAAACAACTCCCAACAACATGAATTTTTTGGCGTTTATCCTCTTCAGATAGCTCCTGTCGCCGTAATATCGTGATTATATTTCGTTGAAATGCGTGTATGCATTAGCAGATACATTATCGATACAAAATTCACGCCTTAGCCTACGTAGTCACATCGCAGAGGTCTGTCATTATATCTAAACTCGATGTCAAACGTGGACGTGTATTCGAGTAATGTATTGTGGAATCAAAATTTCACGTTCGAATTAAAAGCGGTTGTCTGGCGCATTTGAAGTGCGGCATGGCTTTCTATCTGGATACTTGGGCGTATACAATAAAATGTAGAAAATGTCTGGATACCTTGCATGCATGAAGCAGTAAATGTTTGGATGAGTTGGCGCAATAAACAAAGCAAGAGCAGCACTCTTGCAGGTATTTTGCGGAAAAGAGAGCCCCGCCAACATCGACATCAATTTTATTATGGGGGCGGTTTCTTCGAGGCTGATCTTACGTGTCGCGGGCAGTGGACTCGGCGGCACCACAGCGACCGGAATGACGAACCCGCTCATGTTATTCGCCCAGGTGCTGTTCTCCTTCTGTCTGCCGGCGCTCGCCGAGGAACGATGTTTCATTGACTAAAGAGCTGCTACTCCACCTGGGATATTCAACCCTACTGACGTGTACCATGTGCCCATTCAACTGCTGAACACCGTAGACTACGATGCGAAAACAAGAGCACCGCAAGCATGGACATCAGTGTTATCAAAAAAAAGGGGGCGGTTTCTTCGAAGTCGATCTTACGCGTCGCGGGCAGTGGGCTTGGCGGCACCGCAGCGACCGTTATGTCTAACCCGCTCATGTTCTTCACCCAGGTGCTGTTCGCCTTCTGGTTGCCAGTGCTCGCCGAGGAGCGATGTTTCACCGACTCAAGAGTTGCTACTTCACCTGGAATATTCAACGCTACTGACGTGTACCATCTGCAAATTGGACGGCCGAACAATGTAGACTACGCTGCGGAAACAAGAGGCCCGCCAACATAGATATCACTTAGATCATGCTGCCATTTAGTAAACCACATTTGTCGTATAAGAACATTCGAAATAGAGTACCAACATACTCAGGAGTGTTCCAGCTAGCGTATTTGAGTATTCCTGAAGTGTGTGCCATCAGACAATTTTTGATCATTGTAGTAAGAGTTGGGGTCCATTGACTACTTTTGCTCTCACTGAGGTTATAATGAGGTACTACAGAGGTAGTTGCCATCAAAAATTGTAGTAATAGCATGAGTTACTACCCTTTTACTACTTCATTTTCCTTTGAGTTAGAAACGAGGCAGTCAGAAGGCAGTACTAATGTAGTGACGGTTAAAAAAGGTAGTAACGGCAGCAGTTATTACCTTTCTACTACCTTTATTTTTCTAAGAGTGTACATAATACACCTTTTATTAAGAGTAAATTAATAAGCAAATAATTTCGACCACATTTTCAAGTATTGTAATCACAAGCATTTCGTAGTAGTGCATTCGACTAGTTTTGCAACTCCTCAAAATATATAAACTGCCCACCGTGTACCTCAGTAACAGACCTCAGTACATTCAGCGAGTGCAAACAGCAGTTTTCGAGGTTCCCAACATATTGACAGTGCTCCGAGTGCTGAGGCTTGCCGTTCTACACATTTACTGCATTATCTAGCTTTTTTTTTACATTTGGCAATCTCTCTTGAGCTGCGCAATCCATTTTGCCAAGTAGGGTATTAGGCGAACTATTCAACTGTGAAGTGTGTGCGCTGTAGATTGCTGATGACCAGTAAAAGAAACAAAAAAGCTAAACAACCTTGTAGTAAATACGACAAATACTTCAGTCCTTTTGTCATAACGTCCGACCGCTCTGTATCTCTGTTTTTGTTTTCCGTTGCGCTTTTCTGTAGTCTAGATTTGTAATACTTTTCTGTTGTAATTACACAATCTTCTATTGTTACTACATAAATTCCTGCTGTCAAAACAGGTCCACGGTCCAAAACAGCATGTAAATATCGTAGTAACGATAGAAAATTTTCCGCAGATATTTTCCCCGAGGTGTGCGTCCCAAGGCACTCATAAACGACTCTACTGCACGCCGCGATACTTCATTAGCGCAAACTATAGACAAGTACGTGGAAGACGCCGCCTTTAAATGCCGTTGCAAGTTGTCCTACGTGCGCTCGACCCTTCACTGGTTGCATCTTTCCTTTCAAAGAAAACGTTACCCGTTGGCATCGACGCAAATGCAATACCATCCATAAACAGATTCTCCTTAAACAGAATATACTCTCCGTAAACGGCGGTTGTAAAAATAAGCCCCAATACTGCGAGCACTTGAACAGCTTACCAGCCATGTACTGAAGCGCCGGGCGGGCTCACACGGCAGCAACTTGCTGTTATTGCAGCGTGTCTCTTCCTCTTTACGCAGTGCGCTTGAAGCTTGCTAGGAGCTCGCGGTACCTCACTCCGAGCAACACTATTTGTCAGATGGTTCGACATGCCAGAGGCAGCATCAACATTTCCTTTGACAAGTGACGGGTTCTTGTACTGATTCATGGGAGAGAAAAGAGCGCATCGTTCGCCCGTATATTGGAGCTGTCAATTCAAAGTGTCGCTTCTCACATTTCCGTATTGAGAACATGTAATATAATATAGAAAGTAATAAATATTAAAATTTCCGAATAAGTGCTACGATATCGCAAAATTCTATTCCCGAAACGGCTGGTGCCTCCATATCTGTAATATGATTCGTCATTGCCGTATAATTTCTTTTTCGTCTTTAGATACATCCGTTTGTTGCCGTCGCGTGAAGCTTCCAGTTATCCTGCTTGCTCTCGAAATGTAACCACTTGCGCAAATACAAACAGGTACTATTGCTGAGACCCCCCCCCCCCCTCATAACTTTTATTTCATCTCTTCATAGAGAGTGCGTTTTATATTCATCCTCTGTAACAGGCACATTCCAGCTCAGGCTGTAAGCGCGATGAGAAGGTAGCGCCTGTCGGCAATATTGCGGGATAACTTTTACTCACATTCTCTACAAGCGCATTTTATCCGCGGGTGGTAGTTTATGAACATTATTTGTTGTATACCGTAGGATGGCACAAAATTAATTATTATATATGCAGGATCCTCTCTAAGGCATTTATATATTTTCGCTGCTTATTGTCAGAGCCACGCCCCATTATTATTCCACCGTAGACATAGCTGCCCACTGCGAGCGCGGGAAAAATATCATAGGCAAGTTTTTGCTAGCACTGGAATATTAAACCATTATTATTGTCTCAAACAGCATAATAAAATATTACATACAACTCTGAACTAATTTAAAGCACACAAACCATTGCTTTTCTACGGCGATCTAAACAACTCGATGCTGGTGCAGGACAAACTCTAAAAGAACCATTTAACTACGCATCGGAAAACTCTGTTATTCTCTAGAATATGATCATAAAAGGTTATTCCAATATACCATGACTTGTTTCACAATTATTATTAGTGCTCAAGATGGCAGGAGTTCTAAATGGTTTCGCATAATTTATAAGGAATAAGCTGCCGAGCGCCTTCCATGTTAATTATGACGACAGGAGACCTAAGAATGAAAACAAGCCCTGTAAACCTCCAAGTTGACGTCTTTACTCGGTGGAAAGCTGAGCGGTTCCCTTCGCTCTTTTCATATCACCGTTGACAGCGTTATCCCTTATGATGATAATTGGGTGTGACGCTCAATGGCTTATTCCCCGGTATTTATCAGCTGATTTTGCTGAGCTTTCATTTTGATTCTTAAGTTTCCTTCAATGTTTTGTACCGCCTTTGACACAATGAAAACTGCTTACTATCGCCCATGAATGTCGGTAACATTTAATATCATCCATTGTAATATCTGGTATCCTTGCCTGAAGTATTTCCTAGTTTCGCCTGCATATTAGGCTGGGCAGACAGCATTGCATTCTGTATACCACGCCTTGGGTCTTTTCTTAAGGGGGAGGGCCCTTGGGGTGGACGAGAAAACGTCCGATGGTAGTGGTCGGTTTCTACTTTATTCGACGTACTAAAAAGGAACGAATAACTAGAAAAGTTTTTAAATCGGCTTTTTGCACCAATAGAGATGGAGTACAAATAAATACGTAAATAAACAAGCAAATAAAATAAATGATAGTCTCGATTGCAATCGGCGCACTGCTTTTTACTGACGTATCAACCTAGTCGAATTCATACACGGAGACATGCTGTCGTTCATAGTGGCTTATGACGCTTCAAAGCAGGCTTCTTAAGACGCAGCACTGTTCTCAAAAGGCAGCTTCCCTGTAGACGCGTTGTCTTTGGCACCAGTAACATCTTGGCTTCTTGGTAGGCGTCTTCGAGCGAAATCATTTTTTATTTTGTAATGAGGGTCGTTAGCAAAGTGTATCGGCACAAAATGTCGGCATGTGTGGACAGCGCCTGTCATCAGAGTATGATACAACGTTTTGGGCGAGTTGGTTACATACATTCATTATTACAGCGCAAAGACGGCACGGAACAAGAGGAGGACACACAGCGCTGTTGTGTCCTCCTCTTGTTCCGTGCTGTTTTTGCGCTGTAATAATGAATCAGAGTATGTCTGCACACATTCTCAATAATCCATTGCATTGCTAATTAATATATACATATATTAGTAACAGCTAACTTTACAGTTCAATATAATTACAGTATGGCCAATTAAGTGATCACCTCCAAACTGGAATGGGCAACTGCCGAAATTCGGTCCCCTGGACCCCATAATTTGACCTTCTATGAATATGACCAAAGCCGATGTCTAACCTAATTTAAATATGGGCAATTCAGTGCCACTTTCAAACTTAGGTAGGCCGCCCCAAATGTTGACTTCCAAGACCGGCGTCAAATTTCCCTCCGCCCGACTTTGACTACAATTGCTGTCTAAACTGATATCAATATGATTGACTCAAGAGTGACATACAAATTTTAGTGGGGCACATTAAAAATTCGGTCCCTTGACCTCAAAAATTTGACTTCATTATATATGACCAATAAAACGGCAACTAAGTAATGGTACTGGTCAGCCAAACAGGACTAATAACAAAACTACGCCCGGAACTAGCAACTCTTTCGCATTTCTGCATGTATGTAGACAAAAAGTTCAGATACAGGTAATTTTTGCTACACTTACAAGTGAGCCAGACGCGATCGCTCTGCGCTCTTTGTGTGCAAATGAGACTTGCCTAATCAGTCTCACTCATTTCTATTCCTACAACTCATCATCATTCTTGCTCAGGTGCCTTCAACTTCCTCACATACCGAGTGTAGGACCGCTCTTTACTTGACCTGTTTGGCTTGGTTGTGACACGCTGTCAATTGAGAGAGCGGAAACACCTGACACCTTTGTGGTGTGCCAATTTTCAGCAACGGTAAAAACGGTATTTCCCGCTTTTTCTTGAAAAAAAGATCTCAACAAGAAACACCTCTGCGCTAAGGGGATGGTATTAGCGTTTTTGTGCGTCAACAGTAAGAAATGATTTATTATTTTTAAAGCAAAATCAAGCAGTTCTGAGAACGTTTAACATGGTGTGTTTGGTGTGTTTGCACCGCACCGCTCATGAAATCGCTAGCATTAAATAATCGAAGTTTCTTAAACCATTCTTTCTTATTTCTTCTGACTGTCAGTGCAAAGAAATACAGTCGAATATGTGGCATTAGTGAGTACGTCATCTGTATCGTCTCGGTAACAGAAATAAATATTAGCTGACTTAGAATCTGTAAACTTACATGGCAACCCAATGCACAACAACAAGGTGGTCTGCTGTGCTCTCATTTTCACCACTTTTTGCTGTGCTAGAAGACACGCTCGGATTACGATAGTCTAATGTAGAGAGTGAGAAACTGACATAATTTTTCCAGTGACAAGCAAAATTAATTACCCGTTAAAAGAAAATATCCGTACAAGCGTTTAAGACAGCTTAGATGTTATTCACGTTGTCTCCATTCTTTGTCTTCATCATAATTTTGGCTATTCGCTGCTGCCTCTTTTTGCTCCATCTCTGAGTATTGCTGGAAGTATTGCTGGAAGTGTAATAAGCAGACATTTTTATTCACATGAAGAGAAGCTCTTTTCGCACGGCGCGCCTCATTTTTGTGTCGGCGCACCTCGTCGCTGTGTGTGTTTTGGGTAAGCCGGCTTGTTTTCCATGTGTGTAAGGAAATTTGAATTCGAGAAAGGACACATAGGCACGCAGGTAGAGGGTATCATTCACCCGATTTCCGGACGAGCACCTTAAACTGTCGTCAATACTACGCTCGCGCGCCTGCTTCGATAAGGCGCATCTCTCCCCATCCAAATGCGTCCATTGGATTCGTGAATATTGTGAACGGCGACAGCTGTATTTCGTACCCGTGTGAGTGGCAACATCGCCAATGGTATTGTCGGAGGTCCCGATACAGTCACTGACTCTGGGACCTCCTTCTGTATGTATAAGCTGGAATGTACTAAACGGATATAATAAAATTGAATTGAATTGAATTGACCCATGGCGTCGGTAAACATCTCAATCTAAAACTGTGCGTTTATGTCGACGAAGTTGAGGAAGGAGGAGCAAACATATATTTTGTAATAACTGTGAAGTGTGGGTGATGTTTAGTTTGTGCCAGATAGCCAGGACCCTTGTTCGTAGGCGACTGTGAGGGAATGATCCAAGGCCTCCGGTCTCCGCTCCGGTCTGTGGCTGAGTAGCCCCTTAGCGCGAAAACTCGCCCCTTTATCTCTCAATCTCCGAATCAACTAATGCTAAGGTAACCACCGAGAACTGCGCTTCAAACTGCCATTTCTTTCCTTTCAATTTTTTTTTCTCGTACGCCATTTCGATAGACTGGGCAACTTAACGAGACCAACTGACATGACCGCGCTGGCAAGATCTGTGAAATCCGGCCCTTTGAGATGGAAGTGTTAAAAGAACCGCTGCCTCCGTAAGCCTTGGATCCAGGCCACGCTCGTATGTTCCTCCAGCTAGATTAGCTAGGTGTTACGCCTATGTTGAGTAGCTTTTCAAGTAATGTTAAAGCTCGGTTTTATTTAGAAAGTTTAGCGTTCCGATACGACTGTGGCTACGAGGAACGCCGTGCTGAAGGGCACCCACTTGTGGGCCTTTACCGTGCAATGACATTGCACAGCACACGGGTGGCTCGCTTTTCGCTGCAATCGAACAGCGGAACCTGCATCAGAAATAGAATACATGTCCTTGGGTTCATCAGTCTAACGCCCTTACCCTTTAGTCACCATGGAGGGGCTGCGATAGCTCGCAACCATATAATAATATGTGTGAGAAACAAGGACCTAGATTAAAGGCTTAATCCATACGTGAGTGCCAAAGTGCTTGTGCGCAAAGGAAAACCCGCAAGGTGATCCGCAGAAGCGAGCAAGAATTCATGTCACGTAATACACTTACAGGCGGAGCTCGAGTGTCTGTAATGTTGTAAAAGATAGCTTCAAAGGCCCGCTTATTAAGAAAATCGATCGTCAACTTTGTGGGCGCCAGCAACGTGAGTGAAAAGTCTTCGGCATAACTCGGACAGGTGGTAAAAGCTTCAGGTGACATATATTCGTGCACTGACTGGTCCTTGGGTTGTGCAAAAACCATGCGACCATGGCTGTCGTTCGCCCTGTGACCACAGAAATACCACGGCCGCTGGATGGAAGCGCACTGGGTGCGGCCTGCTGCGTCGCGCCGCCGTCAATGGGCAAGCGCGTCCGTGGGGTGTTTACAGTTGCGCCCGCTATTTCTGCTGAGGGCGCCACTGTTCGGGGACACGCCTCCGCCGGGGTCGCCGGCTATGAGCGCGCGGTTTGCTTCCTTCTGGACGCGTTCGCCTCGTGTCTGCGTGGTAAACGCACTTTTTTCTGTGCGCGTGTGCAAGCACGTTAGCGTTGAGACGGGATGCGTTTGTGTTTTAAGGCAAAGGCCGTTCTAGGCTCATGGAGCGAAAATCCTTGCGCAGAAGCTGTGCCTATAATCTGTGCGTCGCATCTGTGCACTGGTGTGTCAGTCGCAAGAGCGGACGCGCCAGGAGGGAGATTAAGAATGAAAATGTTTTATGGTAATAGGTAATCAATAAAAGTTATAAATAGACAGTGATAGAGGTAACGACTAATGCTAATTACTAATAATGGGTAATAATGACTAAAATGATTTGTAATGGCCAGTATATCAAATACGACATGTAATGACCGCAGTTGATTAGAAATGAGTAAAAGCGCTTAGCAATATGCGGTAATGACTATAATAGCTAGGCATGACTCATCATTACTGATAATGACTACGAAATGACCAATAAATGAAACGACGACATGTAATGACCACTGCTGATTCTAAATGAGTAACCTGCTCAGTTATGAGTGGTAAGGGCTACAATGACTACGCAGGCAGACTCATCATGACTGGGAAACGACCAATATATCAAACGACGACTTCAAATGACGAACTGTGGCAAACGATGAGAGGCAAATGACAGGAGAAGGGTAGGCTCCTCCGCTTAAGAGACATCTAATAGACCCTGTAATTTTATCTGCTGAGCTCGCTTCAGGCAAAGGCAGCAGCGACGAGTGGAAATGCACTCGCGTCCTCTGAAATGAAAGCTGCGCTGAGGTTAAAACGTCCAGATGCTGAAGCATAATGCCCTATCAGCTGCCATTGAATTTGCTAAAAGGGAAAGCATATTGGACTTGTTGGTGATTAATTATAGGTTAACAGTGCAAACAACATGACGGGAACAGAAGAAGAGGACGGGACAACTGCGCTAGTTGTGTCGTCCTCTTTTCCTGTGTTCCCTTAATGTTGTTTAACCTATTTAGTTACCAGGGAGCTGGCCAGTGAACTAGGATTTTTAACGATGTGTTGTGAAGCTGATGAACTCGATGAGGTGGCACCAGAAGCTTTTCTCGCAGGTTATGTTGCGAGGACATATCAGAAAAAGGCACGAATGTTTTTTGTTTTTTTTAAATATATATATATATATATATATATATATATATATATATATATATATATAGCATACAATTTGTTCTAAATTTTGCCGCGCTAATCTGAGTGGCCTTGTAAGCAAAGGAGGGAACGTCAACCCACCCCGCGCCTACGACCTCTCCTTTAAATAAAGTTTGCCTCCTCCTCCTCCTGTGCATACAAAATTTGTTTATGCTCTTGAGACTGTTTGAGCCGATGCGATAAACTGCAAAGCCACGTTCCACAGAAAATCCGGCGCTCGCTCTGTCGGCGGAAAGGCGGAAAATACCTCTCTGGTAAGAGGCACTTTAGTTGGTGATATGGCCAGACACCTTTGGCGCAGTGAGAACACATGACATGTTCAAAGTGGCAGGAGCTGCAAAACCAGAGAGAGTCAATAAGATGTCAGGGTGAAATGGGAATTATTGAAAGTGGGACCCTTAGATCCCAAGTCAGGCACACTATACTCCTATAGGGCACGTTCGTACGGCTTCGGTAGAGAGGAGCTTTATATAGCTAGTGTAGGGCGCTATTTCATATAATGTGGTGGCTTAAGGCTGCATTCTAATGATATGCGACAGATGCAGAAATTACGGGATACGGTGAATAAGCAGGTAGCAAAGTGCGGGTACTTCAACGAGGCTCTGCAAGGAGATTTAAGAACCCCAAGTTTTGTTTATCACTACCAGGTTGTTGCTTAATTCATGCAATATTTGGTAATGATTTCGAGGCGACATGTCAGTCGTGCAAGCGCCTGTTGCAGGAAATATGCGTCAACTGGACCAGTTACAAGTTAATGAAAAACAAGGACAATGGAGGCTTGATGTACCCCGCAAAAGGAAGTAATCAAGCTTTGTCAGCTTACGAGCACCATCGTTAACAAGATGATGATGTCTGAAGAGGTCCGGTGAAGTAACAAGCTGTGTAAATCTTTGATTTCATCATTGTTTTCTCACTGTACACAGTACCTGCAGCTAATCTATGAAAACAATGATCGTTCCCATGCTGAGGCGCTATGCAAGATATCGTTAAGTTGCTGCACCCACTGCTAGCGAGCTGGGCTGGAAATGTGAACTCAACAGTACAGCGACGTTTATGGCTATTGAATAAACCTCTCTGAAGAAAGGTTTTCCATCTACGATTGGTAATTTTCTTCCTTTTTTTGTGTGGCCATTTAATAAGCGTACTCGGCTGCTCGCTGAATCTCGGCTGCAGTGGCGCTCTGAAGCGTGAACATTCTTGTGATCGCAGCTAAGAGTTTCATAACAGGAACACTCGATGCGCATTCTTCCATTGAAAATTACAAACCAGCAAAATTGTATGGGTTTGCGAGCAACCAATAAAAATAGTAATAAAAACTTTCGGCGCATATGCCTTGAGGCAGACCGGCTCTATGAAGCGCGCTTAGTTCGGTCATGCAAAAGGCGGAAAGCCATGGCGGATAGCATTCTGGCGTACAAAGATTAAGGTCTCCAACTGAGTCGAAGATCCCAGGTTATTATCTAGATTTAACCTAATAAACATCTTCATATTTTCACCGTAAAATTTGTCAGAATGATATAGAAAGGTTGGTTACATGTCGCATTTTCACAGAGGTTGCTCACAGTAGGACAATATATTTTTATTGGATAGCGCTGTCAGCTTAGAACAGGTTGACATTAATTTGTGTATAAAATCTGTATGCAAGAATGAGTAAATAATATGAAAATGACACACGGAATTCGCGACATAGTTAAGTGGTTATGCATTAGGCTACCATGGCAGCTGAACAGCTTCGAATTGTTCACAGCCAGGTGACATTCTCGTGTGACAAAGAACTTGATCCGAATGCAACATCACAGTAATGCGAGCTCTCCAATCGAGTGGCCTTGAACCACCGTCACATTAAGTTTTTCGGGGTACACTCCAGGATACAACCTTGCCGAGCAAGCACTAAGTGCTGACATGGTCACCTAGACATGACAGTATGTACTAAATCGTCTTGCCAAATTATGTGAAGCGGAGCTCTTATATCCTTAAAATAAAAGGCTTCTACCACGCCGACGCCTCCCTGAAAGCGCAGCCAGGCGCAGCTCTCCACGCGCGGCTGTCCCCGAACGGTGGCGCCGCGGCGGCGGCGACGGGAAGTAGGCGCCTCCCGCCGGTTTCGGGCGACGTAGCAGGCCGCACCTAGTGCGCTTCCATCGAGCGGCCGTGGAAATACAAGCATGTTCCTACGCTTACTCTTTCCTCTGGTCTTCAGCACCATCCGAGCGCATGGTGTATCATCTGTAAACTTGTATTTTCTATAAGTCACACTAATGTTTTCCTGGGCTCATCATGCTTCATACGCACTTTGCGGTTGTTTTCAAACTCGACTATATCACATAAGAGATTCAGCGCACTGGTTAAAATGTCTACTACTGTATGTATTCCGCAATCACCATCAATTGCACATGCCAGACCCACCTTGGTTAGAAGAGCAAGGCATATTTCAATACTTTCCTGTCCCCTTCAAACAGTACTTCTGATGGTCCCAGTACTTCGGATACAAGGCTCGTTACACAAAAAGAAAATCAAATTTCATGGGTGCACTAAAGTCTCTTTACGTGCGGTAAAGTGAAAGCAAGCAGGGGCGTCTTGCATTGGATTTGGTTGGCTTGTTGATAGCGGACTACATTGTTGGCTAAGACAAATGCAGAAAGTCATTGTGCAGTGGGATTGAGCCATTATAGCCAATTAATCATGATAGCATTCGGTATTGGTTTGTGAGTGCGAATTCTAGATCGTATTCTTCACTGTGGATTAGATTTGGGCTATGATTAATGTGACTAGTAATTATGGAATGTTATCAGATCAATATAGCCAGGTAGTCATAACTGGATTCAGTATTAGCTTGATGTGTGGCTTCTGGGTTGTGTTTTCGGCTGTGGCTTGGATTCGGATTATAACTATTGTAAGTAGTCATTAACAATACCATTTAGGCATTATATATCCAAGTGATGATGACTGGATTCAGTATTTGTCGTCTCTGGCTTGTTATGTGGATTATGTTGAATTGCCTTTGGATCTGCCACTTGGTCATGCATTCCGCAGACACACTCTTTCAGCGCCCGTCACTGATGAGCCAAGAAAGGCTTACGCTTTAAAACTCTCGTCCCGACCCATGGGTTTCTTCCATCGCACGACACCGACCTCACTAACGTAATTTATAGCAACCTAATGTTTTCGCATTCTCGCCCGAAAGCAGCAGTATCCCTTCCGACGTTTTCTGATTTTGTAATATATCAGGATAATCCATGAACGTTTTAAGAGATCTCACTCAGTTCTCGACACGAGCACACCGAATGCATCGGATGGTGCCTAGTGAGCGTGCGCAATAAACATCGCATTGCTGCGCTAGATTAACATGCATCCACATCTTGGAAAATATTCTAAATGCCACTTTTATTAGGGAGGTTCAATGAGTATCGTTAAAACGTGCCTGTGTCATAGGCAAAAAAAGGAAAAAGGAGTACCTGAGCCTATTTAAAAAACTGGCACTACTCAAATGGAATGACGTGCTGCCCGCGGTTTTATGAGATAAAGAGCTCGCGTTTGTGAACGCCAGCCTGTAATGAGCCAGTTTTCAGACTATTTTTGTTTGGTGCTATATTCGGGCGCTTGCTGACAATTGTTACCTTCTTGTAGGAATCACATGTTCACGTAACAAACCATTGAAAATTGCAGCGTTCGCGTTCTGCTTCTTTGTAGCGGAATTTTATTACATTGCTTCTTTTCCTAAGCATGACTAAGCCTTTTCAATTTGATCCGGTAACACTCAAGGCGCCCACCTTTTAGGTGAAAGCCGCTTGAAAGGTCGTCTCTTTGACAATAATGGCCCGTCTTCACTCTCCCGTGGAACTATATCATTAGTACTTTCCCATGGTAGATGCCCTTGATCGGTGCCCTCTCACAGGTGTCAGGTACCGAGTTAAGAAACACAAAGGGGTTCAGGCAACGGCGGCATGATGCATTCATTATCTCGAAATAAAGAGTGCTTTCCGTCTGTCGAGATACTTATCTAAAACAAAGTTGCGTAACCTACATCTCAGAGGCGTTGTAAAGCACACTCGAGATCGGTGCTATAGTCCTCATTTAGCCTCGGATGAAACAATGAAGCATCGAAGGAAAGTGAGCAACGAATAGACATAGCCTTCTTTCTTGCGTCGATAGAAGGGCTGCTATAAATGGGCTTCATACCTAGTACTCAGGTAGAAAAGGGGCTTGCACAGGGGTTGTTAACCAGTGCTGAGAACGCTCATCCTCAGAGTGAAGCTCGCAAGCCTTTGATTTTGGCTTTCCCCTTGTGCAGGTACTTTCACTGGTCGGATGCATATCGACCAGGCTCTCATTTAACTGAGATCAAAAGCGTGCACTCGATTCAAAAGGGTGCATCCACTTGGACAAAAGAGCCGAAAGAGTTCTCTGCCGATGGCTTGAAAGGGTGAAGTGAAAGAGAAAAACTGGAAGGCAGGGATAAAAGGATCGGCGCGCCCTTTGTGATCAGTCAATGTCTAACCCAGTCATTTTACTCGATGTAGGTTTTGTTACTGTTGCATTATTTTTTCGGCTTTAGACGTAGAACCCTTTAAGAGTGCAGGTAAGTATCAAGGTAGTAACAAGGCGCACACGATGAAGGATGTTTCTTCTAATCATCTTTCATACCGCCACATAGTAACCTTCTGACTGTACTGTCATCACCCATCCCTCTCTCACCCACAACTTGTATATCCACGTACCCCTCTCCCCCAGTGCAGGATAGCAAACCAGTCCCTTTACCGGTTAACCTCCCTGCCTTTCCTCCTCATCTTCCTCCTCCTCCTTTCCGATTCACTACTACTCAAGCCATGAGACAGCCTGCGAGCGAATAAACATCAGTACTCAGAGGCTTGAAATCAGGTTGTGACTAGCGGCTGTGACAGTCTTTTTATTTTTAATATTAATTTGCTGCTGCTTCCGAGTCGACGAATATATATTCGCTGGGTCTACGAACCTAAATTGCCAGTACAGAACACTGTTAAGATAGATGTCGGACAAGGAGCGCAAGCAATTTCAGTATGCTCTGAATTCTATGCACCTGCAGTGTCGTGCTTCAAGAATAATTTAAAATTTAAGTTCTGCGTTGTTCGGCGCGCATGACCTCATGACACTGGTTTTTTTTTTTATTATCGAATACACGTGCTTACTGGCGTTTATGAATTATTTCTTGAAGTGGTGTATTGTCTGTCTTGCCAAAAGAGCATTCACATCAAGTTTGGGGTCCCACAGGGATCCATACTTGGCCCTTTATAATTTAATATTTATATATTAATGACTAAAGCAATCTTGCACTCAATTCCAAACGTTTTCAGTATGCAGACGACAAAGCACTACTTATGTCCCATCGATCCTTTGAACAGGCCAGAGACTTGCTACAAGCAGATGTTGATAGTATAGTGCAGTGGTTTGCATCGAACCAAATATATTTGAAAAAAAGCAAAAGCATCCTGTTGTGCTTTAGAAACCCACACAAGAATGTACCCGTGAGTGAAACGATTGTTCTGCATGATGCTGGGTGTAGTGGATGTCAATGTGAGCCTTTGCCATTCTCATATACTGTAAAATACCTTGGCCTTTACTTCGATCAACATTTGTCATGGGCTACGCATATCCAGCATGTTGTATATCGTCTTCGGACTGCTTCAGCGCAACTGTACAAGCTAAGGTTCACATGCCCAATCAGGCACCGTAAAATAGTTTTTAGAGCTTTGGGTGAATCTGTATTACGGTATGGTGTCAAAGTGTATGGCTCTTGTTCGAATTTTAGAAATTTTCAGGGTAATAAACTACTGTTCCGAATCGCAAATAATATTATGTATGGAACTGTCCCAGAAAAATTTAGATGAGAGTGCTAAACTAATCAATGCAGAAATCTGTCCTCTATCAGATCTTTTTGTTTTAGTACTTATCACAAGAACTTTTTTTCGAATAAATTCAAACTCCCTCAGGATAGACCTAGAGTGTTTCGCAGGAGTGAACGTTTTAAACTACCAAGGGTGTACACTAATTACGAAAAAGGTGTCGTGCCTATTCCGTTCCCTATCACTTTAATAGATTGCCAGATGAAATTGTACAGTTGACGTCTCTTGCTCAAGTTAAACGAGAAGCACAAAAATGGTTGTTTAGTAATTCTATACAGCATGCTACGTGAAAGTGTTTTTGCCATGTACTGTATTGTATGATGTACCTTTAGTTTATTATTGCTCATTTTGGCGTGGAGCACGCATCCGTCGATTGCCGTGGCCCGCCCACAAGCGCTCCTGCGCTTCTGCGGGCACGAGAATGTAATCTGTATTGATGAATGGCAATAAAATTATGTATGTATGTATGTATGTATGTATGTATGTATGTATGTATGTAT
>JAJIZL010019344.1:1191966-1218222 GCA_023969395.1 Amblyomma maculatum | reverse complement strand
AATCAATGCCATTCGCAAGGTTAAAGTATTCTGATTTAGTTTCGGATATTTCTCTTCCTATACCTTATAAGGGAGCATTTTTTAATTTCCTTTGTAGCCTATCAACGCAGAGGGATAATAACAGGCAATTCTTCCAGGGTTGCTTTAGAGTCTGGCGATTACGTAGTACTGGTGCTTGATGACGCAGATGCAACCGAGGGGGGGGGGGGGGGGGGGGGTAATAATTTCGCTCCGGAATGACTGCTCCGCAGAACCCGGAGTTTCAACACTTGCCCGTCTGCACATTTTGTCTCTGCCGTTGGAGGGAAGATCCGTTCTGTATGTAACATCCTTAATTGATGCGGAAATGTTCTGAATTTTTTTGAGCCACCGTCAACATAGCGGGTGTAGTTTCCTCAACTAAGCATGAAGGTTTAACTCGTCGAAGTATAGATACAGAGTGAGAAATCTGTTTGATGGTTCTTAATTGTTAAGCTCCTATGTCAAGGTCAAAGGTAAATATCTTTTTGGGTAAGTTTTGAAAGCAGTGAAAGTCAAGGTCGGTGTCGAAAGTTCAGGTCATTGCATTAATTGGTCACCGTAACGTTAAGCAGCCTACTTTAAACAAAACCTGAAGGTCAAACTGTCCCATCTGTTGACCTCGGTGACGCCTGGCGTTACAGAGAACTCGCTTTAAAAGGCCCAGGGTCCAAGTTAGTACTGCAATGCGCAGAGCTCAAACGTTTCATGAAGCAGATTTTTACTTTTTTTTTTAACTGACCGCTAACGTAGCAAAAAGAGATGCATATCTTTTAATAATTGTTGACGCGTAACGCACATATTCTAGAATTTTGTTCCTAACATCGGAGTGAATATACTCACAGTTTCTGTGAACATCGTTTCGAATTTCATAAATTCTAGCTATCGAAAAATCTTTTCTTCCCAAGTACTATATATCATGTTTTGTTTTTCATTACTTACCCTTCTTTGGCTTCATTTAACTGCCTCAGCTGTCAAAACCTTTTATATCGCTAAGCAGTACATATCATGTTTTTTTTTTCATTAATTACCTTCCTTTAGGTTTACTTAACTACCTTTTCTGGACTGCGCGGTGCATCTGTATCGTCTGCGTCCTTTCGCGGCATGCAGTATACCGAGGAGCAATACCTCCAAGCTGCCCCGTGGTTTTTAAACAAGAAAGACAACAGTGGTTAAATAAGTGTCATTATCTGCAGTTGGAACTAAACAAATTATTCCGAAATATCCTCACAGTTTTACTGACTAGAAATCTTCAAGAAAGACACTTCAGATTGCTTACCAGTAGGAGCGCTCAAAATGTCCATGTGGCATGTGTTCCAATTTCCGCTTAAGATCTTTTGATGCTAGTGTACTACAGTTATATTTCTGTTCAGCTTGGTTAGCGTACGTTACATTGTAAAGCTGTGAGTCATACTACGCTTTATACAGATTATGAGTCATGAATATGCATGAAGTTTTTACGAACTCCGCATTTTACAGCAGTTACTTTGCAACGTATTGGGTGTTCATTTTTCTATCAACAAATACAGGCGCGAGAGCTGCTAATGGTGCACAGAGAAATGTGTTCGCGAAGAGGTCACTTAGGAAAAGTAGAGATCTGTAGACGGAAACAGGAGATTTTGCGAACACAGGCTACTTTCTGGGCAAAAAGGAGAAAGGGAAATTGCCGACATTGTCGTTACAAATTAACGGCATTCCAGGAAGTGCTCCAGATATAAAATTGAGGGGAAGCCAGGGCCCAGAGCACATTATATTTGCGGAGTGGCGGAGGCGTGGGAGGGTGATGGGGGAGGGAACGAACTGAAGCTCAGAGAGATGAAAAGGAATCTTGCAACACAAACGCGCATTTTCGCTTCCTAGCTCCCTTAGTCGTGGGTTAGCCGTGCCTGGCCTAATCCGAGGTCGACCTCCGGGCCGAACAAATTTGCATGCTTGGCTAAGCGAGAACTAAAAGAAAGGAGACGTTGTAGACGTGATCTCCATCCGTCGGAGTTTTTTCTGGCAATAATCAGCCCCAAGGCCCTCGAACAATTATGCAAATGACCTGCTGCGGAGCCAGCGCGGCAAGAGCTTCTCCTTCATCGTTACTCCGAATCTAGCGTCACTGCCGACTTGAGCGGTGCACTCGCACTCTCAGTTACCCTCTCTCCTCTCTCTCTCTAAGACATAACAACGCGACATTGGCATTGCGAGGCGGTGGTTCTGCTCCACGCTGTAGAAACTTCGTCTTTTCTGCTTGCAATGTTACAGAGGCTGCACAAATCTGTGATAGAGATTTTCGCGTGGAAGGGTGCAAGCCAGACGCCAGACGCCGGTATACTCTCCACTTGCGTTTTTTTTTTTTCATTTTTTGTTGTCAGCACTACAGCTTCTTACCAAAATTGCACTCCATGTCTTTTGGGAGGCGAATACAGTGTTCGAAATGGAGTATTAAGCAGGTCAGCCGGTTGAAAGAGTGAAAACTTTTTTGACTTCACTTAACCCCGCATGACAGCTCATGAGTAGTGTTAAAGGAAGAGGCCCGTAATGAAGTAAATCATTGAGTTAATGAAAATTCGGCGTACACGGTACAGTAAGGAGAGGGGCTAAGAACGCGTCAAGTGTACATTGTATACGGAAAGGTATAGCCCGGTTAATGTTTTCCGCCTTTTTGTGCGTGACGGCCTCCGCAGAAAACTGTGATGAGCACACGATTTAAAAAAAAAAAATGTTTATTTCCCGTCACGAAAGAAATAATGGTTCTGCTGTAAAATTTTTTAGCCCCATCACAATTAACGTGTCACACAGTACGCATACAAGAATAAAAGCTATTTTCAGCATTTTTGTTTTCAGATGGGATTTCGTGCCCCAAATTTGACATATGAACTCACACACAATGGTTGCATATTGTTAGAGCGCATTTCCTAAAGGGCTTCTGGCAGGTGGCAGCTTAAATGGCCAGTGGCCAGGTAAGGATAGGTAGGGAGTGAGATGGAACGTCGGCGGTCATTCGTGTTTGGTCTATGGAAGTCGCCATACGTATGACTAATCGGCAGATTGCTATGTCAATCAGCCAAAAGGCATGGTCAAGTTGAGAGGAGCTGCCAACTCGGTCCTCTGCGTTCATATAAATGAGTGAGATGGGTCGAATACATCGGACATTGAAATCACCCCCCCATGCTTTGGAATATTATGAGCACGCCTCTCGAACTTGGCATAAGACGTCAACTTATTGTGACCACAAACCTATGATGATCCCATTAGGATCGAAACCTTTACGAGTAAGATGCACCAACGGCTAAAATAATCTCACGTGGTCTAAGTCGCCTAAAGAAATTCCTTTTGCATAATTAATGATTCACAGAGTAGCATAAACGTCTTTGTCATTTCTTGACATAGGCAATAACTTATTTATGTCACATGCTATAAAAAATAACTTTATAGGGTTCATGTAGGATCAATGTCATCGGTAAACTGTGAATTGTATTGCTGCACCAGGCTACTGGTTTCGCAGTCACTAAATGACGAGCCACTGAACCCTAGAGAGCGTCCCTATAGTGCAATCATACGCCTAAAAAATTAGCCTACAAAGGAAGATTTTGCTTGCTTGGCATCAAAGACATATATAATTCTGTCTACAAGGTGCTAGTAATTCTTTACTTTATGACTGGCCAATTGACTACAATATAGAGTAAAAAAAAAAGTAATACTTATAAAACAGATAGTTACGAATATAAAAGAAGGAATGCAACTGAAACAAAGATTGAGAGGAAATTCCAGCAGCACAGCTTTGGATGCTCTATTCCAGGAACTCTTTTGCAAGAATTATCGCCGTGCAAACGACTGTCATCTCTTACACAAGTCCATCCAGGGAAAAAAAAAAATAAATACAATTGTTTCAACGGAGTGAACGCATTTCCATTATTAGGCTACATTCCAGATTGAATATAAATCGTGTTTAATAATACAACCTATTGACCACAAAAGGCACCTACAGAAGCACTGTCTACGCAATCTGCGCCGAGCTGCCCAGACTTCAAATTTAATGGCATCTTGACTGCCCCCTAGCGTAAATCTGCTCACGTCGTAACTATTGCAACTAGAATTACGCCCATGAGCCAAATGACGCCGCACTGGCGGCTATCGCACTGGATGTTCATTTTGTTTAAATATGCTGGCTCCTTTCCCACGGGTCGTCTACAGTCTCGCTAACGAAACGCGCGATCAGTGAAATCGCCCGCTTTATTGAAGCGTTCTCGACGTCAGCCCAGAAGTGCTGAGTAGCCAACGTTTCCCAGAAGCCTGATGAAGCACTCAGCTCTGAAAGAGACTTGACGCGTTAAAGCTGACTCATTTAGATCAAGCAGCTTTCATTAGCAGACCTGGTAGCTATGCGAATGTTCGGAACCATCAAAACGAAATGGCTCTTAGAGAACACTGCCCTAGCTCCTCCTCACCCTCGCCTGTGTTCCTCCCTTTCCCATTCATTTAAGCGGGAAGACTTTGACGCTGAAATGGTGAACGTAAACATTCGGCGCTGGTCGCACGCGTGCCTGAGCTGTCAGCAGTCTAAGGTGCATCGCCATACTAAGAGTCCTCTGGGAGCATTCTCGTGCACGGACGCCAGCTTCAGCCACCTGGGCATAGATACAGTTGGTCCTCTTCCACCCTGCGGGAGCCGTCGCTACCTGCTAGCCTGCATTGACAGATTCACCCGCTGACCTGAAGCAATGCCGCTCCAGGTCGTCACGGCACATTTGATAACTCAAGCACTACTGACTGTCTGGATTAGCCGCTACGGTGTCCTTTACACCATTACGATTGACTGTGGACGTCAATTTGACGAGAAATTGTTCGCTAACCTCTCTCGGCGGCTCTACGTTAGTCATAAAAGACATCTTAATTACCACTAAATATCATATGGTGTCTTTGAACGTTTTCACCGGCAACAAAATGCTTCCCTCATGACTTTGACATAAATTGAGCGCCTTCCTTTCGTCGCGTTTGGCATCCAAACCGCTCTACGCAGCGAACTTACGTTTCCACTCTTTGAATCCCGAGAGAATTATTCGACTCCTCGCCAACCTCCCCTACTGATGTTTCTGACTACGCGCGCTGTCTTCGCAGCGCTATGAGTGTCATTATTCTTGCCCGTCCAAGAGAGCTGCCCCGTCGTGCCTACGTCAATATCGATCTTCAAAACTGCAATCTTGTGTTAGTGCGACACAACACTATGTGCCCACCCTTACGCCCTCTTACGATGGTACATTTAAGTTCCTCAAGTGTGCACCCAAGTACATTTTAACTACTCCTCAATGACAATGGCCGAAAAGATACTGTACCTACTGATCGCCTCGAACCTGCCCACTTCGACACGCAAGTGTTTGATGTTTGCGCTTCTACCAGACGGCCCAAAATCGCCATGTTTACTTCGCAACAAACTCATCGGCGCTTCGCCATTCGTCACTGTCACTGCATCCTGACTAGACTCGGGGAAGGGGGCGGGGGCCTATAATGTCCTTCCACATACCCCGATGTCTGGCCGAAAACGACGGCAAGCGATGCGCGAGCAGCGCATATTCAGCGTCTGGCAAGATGGAATTCTACCTGAGCACACTCTCGTTACCGCCTGACTGAGTGGGCCTGATTAAATATATTTGTGGGCACCAGACAGTGATGTCGGTCTGGTTTTTCTATACCAAAAAAGCATTGTGCCATTTGGCCGCCCACCTCCCAAGTTTTGACGAGATCAACTTAGCTAAGTAACAGAGTTATAATAAAGATCAAGGATTTGTTTACTGGTCATTGGATCGATAGTCAGAAAACGAAGGTTATGCAAAATGTTAACTGCAACTACTAATCCAACATTTCCACGATGAAGCAAATCTTCTGAAAAAGCTCCCGCAGGGACCTCGGGAGAATATCGACCAGAGCTCAGCTCCATACCCGTCAATGGCACTCTTTAGCACAAAATGTTCAACACTTTAGTGTTTGAAGCCATGAAATATTAGTGTTGATGACAGTCTTCCATAACTGCAAAGTCTTCTCAAAAATATCTGCCCGTGAAAGTAACAGAAAGATCCAGGGTAATTTTTCTTTCGTCACTACAGCGCACAAGTTGAAGGAAAGTGAAATCTATTATAAGGTAACTAAGGTAAAACCATAATTAAATGTATGAAGTAAGATCGAAGTGGTTTATAAGTTCTCTGCAACTTCCGCAAAAAAGGTGTAATAGTTTTCAAAGACCATTTTTTTTTTCTACTTCAATAACCGCATGCACGTCCAGAATAATCAGCAGAGCGAACACGATACAACATAACGTCTACTTCGTTCGCCAATCGTTAATAAATTGCTTGGTGACAGAGCACCCTTAGGAGCGACGGAAATAAAGTAGAACACGGTTTGATTGTGTACGTTGTTATCATTGCCTGTTCGCTGCCAGTTAATGTACATTTTTCTTTCATTTCGTCCGACATAACAAGCGCGGATGCGCGTGAGTAATACGTCCGCGCTGCACGCGTGTAGGGGCTTCAAGCTTTAATTTTGACGTATCTCAAGCAGCGTAGGAGGCAACGTTCAAAAGTAAATGCACAGAACGATGACTGACCTTATTCGAGATACTCGACATAGAATTCGAGCTTGGCTTTCGCTGCTCGATGTAACCGCTTTTACGGACGCTGGATGGAAACAAAGGCGAAAAAAAAATAAATAAGGTGTGCCGCTGCTTTTCGCAGTGTGTGAATGGGCCCGCACTGCTTTCTAGAGCCAAAGATAACACTTCAAAAAGTGTGGGACTTCCCAGGCTATAGCGCCCACCTATAGGCTCCCAAGACTGCGATAAATGGCCCAACAAAGGTTCTTTAGTATTGGGGCTCCCGCTTGACCATCATCCGGCTTTTTTTTCCTGCCTGCGATGCCAAGGCCATGGTCTGCACAAGGAGGAACTAAGCACCGACGGCGAAAGAAAGGTCGCGATCGATCTGAAGTCGGGCACCCTGGTTCCGGCAATAATGAGATTTACTAGCACTGAAGGAAATCCAAAATCAATAGCGCTAATATCTCTGCAATTTGATTTCTTTGTGCGACACACTTATTAACGGTTTAGTATTAAAACCTAACGTTAAATGCTGCTAAAACAGTCTTGCAGTGCACGTAGCAAAGACCGAACTTCAAAAACGCCTTAGTCGTTTTCAATCCAGAAGCCTAAAATGGTTGTTTTCAATTTCCAACTCGAAATAATCATGGCGTAACATTCACGGTTTACATTTGTGCCTTTCTTGCAGGCCTAAAACGCCATCTTCCTCTCGACCTCTGCACGCCATAATAAGCATATAGTTTTACTCTATAACCCCTTCCAACGAAGACTGCTGTTGCCCGCAACGTAGATGCGTACAGCTCAAAATTTCTCATGTGCAATTCATTGGGTATAATCATTAATGAAGCGTTCAGTAAAAGACAAAAAGAAATCAGTCAGCCTGCATGGTCTGGAATACAGCGCGCTGTAGTAAAGAAGGCCTAGAGATCTGTTGTATTGATAAAAATGCATTCTTCCCGACGATATCCAAGGGCTACTGACTATAATCCTTAATTGTCTCTTCACTGCATAGGTCATCCCTCCCAAATTACACGCAGTAATTTCAATGAATTAAACTCCGCGCATTTTAGGTATCGAGACGTATAAATAAACAAATTTGAGCGCGAGAGGCTGGGGCTGATAAAACTGTATTCGCAATAAATGGGAGGAATAGGGGAAGTCAGCTAGCGTGGCGCAGACCGTGGAGACTTTTGGCGACGCCGGCCCATTCGACGGCCTTGAACTGAATGACAGGGTCATCGCTGGACCTTAGCTTAGAAAGTTGAGAAATGGTGAAGGCGTGCACAGAAGCTGCGCAGGACAGGATTATGCAGATCGAGCATAATGTGAGGAGACGATTATAGCTGAAAGTTTAAAGCTCCTAAATGCGATACCTTGCCTCAAGCAAATGTTTACAAGGTGTTTGAGCAAAACAAATATTCAAAAGGTAACTCATAAGAAGTGCTGCAAGCTTGGAAGTTTGAGAAAGGGCGAAGTAGTGAAAGGAAGCTTAGCAAGGCCGGAGTATTTTGTTTTAAAAGCCGTCGAACAGCTAGCGGTCAAAGTGGAAGCTTGAAAACACCTTAAAACGGCGCCTTCAGACAATAAGTGATACAGAAGGATATTGGGCCGAGCTTTCGATGACGAAATAAAATAAAACACAAAATAAATTAAGAAAGATAAGCATTCGCAGCTCTGAATGTAGATGATATTGTAAACTGAAGGTGGGGGCAAATATTTATTTAAGAGCTAGCGGCGCGGAGGATATGTGCTATCAGTTCTGCAGCAGCACCCGGTTCGCAGGTTTAGTACGTGATCTTTAGCATCGGTTGGTCTAACCTCCACTATCATATCATATAAACATCAATAATGTAGTTCTATTGAGTGATGAGTCCTCACTTAGGAGAAAATGACACCAAAGCACAAAAGTTGAGCGCGCCATAATATAAACGCATTTAAAACCGGGAGGTAATTTTTTTTTTCATGCTGAAATATTCACACTTCCAATCGCGCCATAAACTCTTAAAGTTTAGAGAGATGTGGAAGGCCGAAAAAAAAAAAATGAAAGAAAACCTGAAACAAACGCAAGGATAATAAAGGTCTTGTAGCTCGACAGGTGTAGTTACTTCTGAGGGTGATCTTAGTTTAAAAGATCGTAGCACTAAACAAAAATAGATGTCTGGGGTTTAACAAAACAGAAATATGTAATTATGTGCGTTGCAAACGCAAATACTTTGCAAACTCATTTTTTTCCTCACCTGATAGATCAGAATATTAACAAATGTATCTCGTGTATATGTTGTCCATTTAACCATTGGACATATTTATTATGTCTTTGTGTAATAAAATGGGTGCATCAATGGGACATTCAATCACACTTTAATAAAGCGGTCGTGATTCATTCATATGTCAATGAAAACGTAGACGCTAAAGCGTCAAAGGCAACTGAACGCACTTCTTTTAAACTAATTTTATCACAGAGCACACTGAGTTTCATTATGAACCTTATAGTCACTGCACCCTAGTCACTTACTAAAAGCTGTTTATGCACGGTCACCAATAATAAAGGAGGTGTAATATTTTTCGCCGCCCTTCCAAGTGTGACGTGGGCTGATCTTTATGTCCTTTTCTTGCCCAAAGCTTTCCACGAGACTGAGAGAGCTCAGAGACTTTCAACAACAGATTTGATGCGTTGATCAAGAAAAAACATTCAATATTCTTTAAATAAGTCTAATGTTATACTGTGGGATGAGAATAGCCCATCAACGAGAAATGCGCTTGGTAAAAAGCAAAAGAAGTATCGCTGATGAAATACGCTCCATATGTACTGTGTTCCGAGAGCGCTTGAGAAAATAGAACTTATATATGGTACGCGACAGTTACCTTTCTTTATTTGCTGCTCTGCTGCTTTATTTAGTTCCGCGTCATAGTGAAATATTTTGGACATTTATTTAATTCTTTATAGTTTTTTTTTTTGGAGGGGGGGGGTGGGGAGGGGCAATTGTTTTTGAAGGTACCTTTTTCGCTGTTAGACTTCTGGTTGCTTGCTATTAATATTCAAAAATGCGTCCTACATTATTATGACATCGCTAATTGCTTATAGCGAGTAAAAGAAACAGTTTGGAAGGATGATGAATACCTTTATTGAAACCCGTCAAGGAAAAGGTTCCTCCCCTTTAAGCATGCTGGATTCCCTTGGGATTCAGCGGTGTCCAGGACCAGATGGATGATTTTTGTTTGGATTTCTTTGTTCTGGCTAATCATTCAAGTCTCCCAGGACTCCAAATTCCGGTCCAATTTTTCGTAACTAGATAGAGGAATTTATTGAAAGGAAAAGGCAGAGAGGTTGGCCGGAATAATTCAAATCTAGCCTGCTACTCTGCACTAGGGAAGGGGAAGGAGAGAAGAAAGAAGATGATGATGGGTGACGATGTGGGAGAACATGTAACTAGGACATGTTGACACCATATGTATCATACCTACAATTTCGTTACAGTGTTCCCACCGCGGGCCTTGTATCGCCATGTGCCATCTGCTTAGTGTAAGTGGGTTGGGAAAAACCCCCGCCTGCAAATTTCTCCATATAACCTCTTCTTTTCTGCTTAGAATTTTGTCTGCTCGAGGCAGTGTCTGTCTTTCTAATCTGTAACGATTGAGAATATCATGGTATGTTTTCAACTCTTCGCTCTGAAGGGGCTCCCTGCTCGACGAGACCGCACTGGTATCCCGATGTGAAAGTCCTCGGCCCAGTTCGTACGCTGTCTCGTTTCCTCGCAGGCCCTCATGGGCTGGAGTCAGGGCAAGGTTAATCAGCTCTGCCGGTGGTGGTCCGGCAGCTAGAATTTTAACCGCTTCGGCAGATATCCTGCTTGCGTTGTAGTTTTGAACAGCCGATTGGGAATCGGTTACAATCACCCTTACATTCTGTTGTGCTAGGGCCAGCGCGATGTCCACCTCCTCAGCCGCTGTTGCGTCCCTCTGTCGAATGCAGCAGCACGAGACCCAGTCTCCGTCCTCCCTGGTTGCTATAGGACTACGGAACCCGTTCTGCGTTCGTATTCCGCCGCGTCCGTGTAAGCCACGTCCTGTCTTTTTGCTAGTTTCTTCTCTACAGCTCTCGCTCTGTCTTTTCTTCTACCCTCATGGTATACCGGGGGCATGTTCCTTGGAAGTGATGGGATTCTTATTTTTTTCCTTATGTCTGTTGGGATATCCTCAGTCAGTTTTAGCTTTTCTCGAGTTCCTAAGCCTAGCTTTTTTTAGTATTTTGAGCCCCTATCGGCTGCGTAGGAGTCGTTGCTGCCTTGCTACTTTGGTAGCCTCGGTAAGCTCGTCTAACGTTTTTGAAATCCCCATGTTGAGAATTTTCTGGGCGGATGTGTACGGATGGAGGCCTAGGGCAGTTTTGACACGTTTTCTAATTAGGATTTAAATCTTGTTCTGTACTGCTTTTGCCAGCCGTTGGTATGGTACCACGTATGGGATCGTACTGATTACAAATTAATTAGTCTCAATAGGTTCGCCTCTTTCATTCCTGCGTGTTTGTTTGTTATTCTCTTGATTAGAAGACACGTCTGGCCTATAGTCGATTCGAATGTTTGTATCGTTTCGTTGTTCCAACCGTTTGACTGGATCCGAGGACCCAGCACTCTAATCGCTTCTACCCAGGGTATTTTGTTCTCTTTTACTGTTAGCATTATCCCGTCCTCCTGGGGCTTTCTTTGTTTATATTGTCGGCTGAGGAAAAGTCCTTCCCATTTCTCGGAAGGGCATTTGAGTCCAATTTAGTTTAGGTACGACTCAATTTCCTCAATCGCTGTTTGGAGCGTTTTTTCTATGTGCGCATCACTGCCTCTGGTAACCCAGAAGGTGAGATCGTCCGCGTGTATTGTGTAGTTGAGTCCTTCTACACCTGCCAGTTTTTAATGCTGAAGAGTGTTGGTGATGGGACTGAGCCTTGGGGAGTACCTTTGTTACTCAGTCTTATTCCTTTCTCTTCCATCCCTCCTAGGCAGATATTAACTCTTCTATTTGAAAGAAAGTCTTTGACGTAATTTTATGTCTTTCTACCTACATTCAGAGTTTCTAGGTGTTCTGTATGGCTGAGTGGTCAACGTTGTCGAAAGCTTTGGCCACGTCTAGACCGACTATTATTCTTGTATCTAGCGTTTGATTGTCTAGCACTTCTTCTTTAAGCTGAAGCATGACGTCACATGCGGAAAGATGTGCCCTGAATCCGATCATCGTGTCTGGGTAACGTTCCTGTTCTTTTAGGAAACTATTTAGTCTCGTTTTAATTACATCCTCTATTAATTTACCTACACATGAGATAAGCGAAATGGGCCTCAGGATTTCTAGAATTAGTTTTTTGCCTGGCTTCGGAATAAGGACTAGGCTGGCCTTTTTCCACCTCGGTGGGATTTGGCCCTTGTCCCAACATTCCTGCATACACGCTGTTAGCTTAGCTATTGATGCATCATCGAAATTTCTTACCATGCGATTACTGATTCTGCCTGGAACTGCCGCCGTTTTTGTTGTAAGCATGTTTAATTCCGTTCAAAACTCTCCAATCGTGATGGGCTCGTCGAGAATGAGATTTTCGGCGTCCTTGTACTCGGGGAGGGGTGTGGGGACCGTCCATCTATAGTACCTGTCCCTCAGTTCAGAGATCAGTTGGCCACTAGTGCCTTCGTATTTATATACTAGTTTCTGTAGTTGTTGGCGTGCCTTATGTTTTGTTTTATCCGGGTCTAAAAGATGTCTAAGAAATTTCCACGTGTTAGCCTTGCTGATTCCGTGGTCCATCTGCTCGCAGATGTTGCCCCAGTTTTGTCTAGTTAAGTACAGATCATGCTCCTTATCTCTGTTCTGTTCGACCGGGAGCTTGTGTACATTCCTGTTCCCCTGTTCAGGGCAAGCTGTGTTTCTAGCTCCCTTTTCTTGCGCTACAGACTTATCAAGCGCTTGTCGACCACTTCTTGCGCTTCGTCTGCTTCCACCCCTTCGGTAGCTCCTTTAACTAACGACGGGAGTGTCTGCGCCTTAAGATGTTATGTGTGTAATTTTGTCTTCTGTATGGAGGTTCTGCCTGAATAGGTCCAAGTTTTACAGCTGCGAACTTTTTGGGTTTCGATGCGGGCGGTCCGGCTTCTACCACGATCTCAATAATTCTGTGGTCACTTCCTAGGTCCTCTCCCGTGTTACACCACTTGGACGTGATTTGGCCTCCGATAAATGTTAAGTCGGGTTTAGTGTCCCTATTCATGCTATTTCCCTGTCTTGTTGGTTTCATAGGGTCAGTGATTAAGGTTAGCTCATTCTGTAAAATGCTGTCCCAGAATTCCCTCCCCTTAATGTGCGTAATTTTGTATCCCCATGCGGGATGATGCACGTTAAAGTCCCTTACAATGACAATTGAATTTTAACCGCAATCTGTTTCGTTTTTGCGAATAGGTTGTCGAAGCCGCAACACTTTCTCTATTTCGGAGAGCTGTATATACATTTAAAATATATAAGCTTTTCTCTTTCCGCTTTCGCGGTATCATTTCAATGAGATTGAACGTGTCTCATTGGACGTGTCCTGTCTCGTGCTGCAGTATGGTAACGTTCCATTTGACGAGGATGGCAACCTGTGTTTTGTTCCCTAGGCCCGGGTACGATTTGTATCGGCACAGCTTACCATTTTTACCGCACTCTTGTAACGCTATAATTTCGAATTTGTCCCCGTTTGCAAGGAAATGATTGTAAAACGGCTCGTTTACGCAGGAAGCTCCTTCAGTTCCATTGCCAGTTATTATTTCTGCCAAATCATTTTTTCTCGCTTGAGATTCAGCGCACATTGACTGGTCCTTTCTCTCAAAATTCGCCTTGAGAGCAACATCTCGCTTTTCAAATTCCACTGAGATAGGTTCTGTCACTTGTTTCATGAATTGCATTAGCGTTCCATTCAGTAGTTTTATGTCCTGTTTGTGTTTATTATTCAATTGTTCGAATTCGGTCTCAAGATCGTTTTATTTCTATAAAGTTCCCTTTAATGATTTTACTATGTGCTAGTTTTCTCACAATAAAGTTTGAAAACGCATCCCTACTGTTTTCGATGACAGATTTAACGACTCGCTGCGAGTGCAGGAACCCCTTTAACAGAAAATTTTCGCCACACATTGGAAGTTTACACCATTCCTAAGAAATGCATAGCAACATACCGTAGTATCCCACAACTGCCTCGCTAGTAAAAGGTGTCTCCAAACACTGAACTTGTAAAGCAGTTCGAGCCAAAAATAGAGAGGAGTTGTAAAATTTTCCAATGTCGGTATTATCCTGGCTACAATATATATTTCGAGACTATACATCACCGCGATATCTCTCTATTTCTCCGGGCTGCAAGTAGGTGCATACACCATATTTTACTCTATTTTTTTCTCGCTCCAGTGTGTTCCTGTAAAAAGAAACTTCAGTAAAATATACTGATCACAGGTGGGCCAAATGGAACGTCTACCTGAACTTAACTTGTAACAACGCTGGTCTCTGCCGAGGAAAAAGAGAAAGAGGATGTAGGGGAGACGAGGGGGTTAAGCAGAGGGCTCTGCTTTGCTACGCTTCAGGAGGAAGAAGAAAGGACGTAAAATGTGAAACACGCAAACTGGGATTGGTTTGGTTTGGTTGTGGGGTTTAACGTCCCAACGCGACTCAAGCTATGAGAGGCGCCGTAGTGGAGGACTCTGGAAATTTGGACCACCTGGGGTTCTTTAACGTGCACTGACATACAAGCTAGTATTGCTTATCTAGGAAGCTGGTATTGCTAGTAAAGGTCGTCACACCATACAGAACTAAAACTAATTAAAATTTCAGGTGAATAGCTATTGCAGGGTCGCTGCGTTACTCAGAGGCCATTATGGCGTGTAATGATGTAAATTAATTGCGCTCAAAAATAAAATCCCAGCAATTTGAGGAGAATCAAAACCGCGACGCTGGGTTCGTGTATCAGACACTCTGATCCTAACCCACTGGGGCATAATCTTTTTGCTTAGTTTAACAGGGACCTTGTGTGTCTTGTGATAAACATTACATAAAAACAAAAGTTGAAATTAGAAACAATGTCCGCGCCTGCGAAGTCACATACGAGGAGGACATCAGGTCCCTGAAAGGAGCCACATTTCGTCATACCCTTGAGGCACACCTTAGGTGTTATTCAATTTTTCTTTTATTCCTCATTTGCCCCTCTGTATTCGTACTACTTACTGACGTCACTGAAAAAAGCTGGTGCTAATCCCGGATTAAGAAAAGAGAGGACTCAAAATAGGGGAATGTCAGAACACAGCACTCCCTGCGGTTTGATAAATAACAACAGCTGACAACGTCCCCTGGAAAAATCAAGAGGAACCTCAAGCTTCTAAATTTCTTGACCACCCTGACAGGCGAAAATAATTGAAACGACGGGGATGATCTGATCAAAGTAATTATTTATAGAACTAGCAGCTGTTGTTCTAACACACTTATTTGTCGGATTTATGAATGTGAACACAGTCCACAGATCTGACAATATCATAGTGACGTTACAAATCTTGAACTAGCTCTGGTGATAAACGGAAATATAGAAAGCAAGCAGTGCTAACTTACGACGCTAGTTTCCACAGTGAGTTAATCATGCTAGACTGACTTAATTATTTCTCCTGATCTATAGCAACACATTTTTTTTTAATAAAGAGATCGGCATGTACGGTGTCATCGAAGAACGGTGTCCTTCCCTACGAAGTTGAAAGTAGACCCCAGTTGCAGTTGCGAGTTATCCTATAAAATATAGTATATGGAACGTATTCATCATTCAAGTAATGTAGTGAAAATGCTTGCATACCTTTACGCTGGACATTTAAGGAACAAAAGAGCTTTCCTGGTTACAACTACTTTGTCGCGTGCATCTTGTTGTAAGGACTTTTATGGATTGGATCCATCAACAGCCGTGAAGGAAAAAGCCGCTGCGAAACAGCCACATGCCAGTCGGCCAACTGTTTTCTCATGCGGTTGAACTATTCAGCGAAATGAGGTTAGGGACGCATCGCTCTTACAGCTTCTACGTATTTGTGGCCCTTTTGAGACGAGAGCCTTTCTTCGCTCATTAGTGGCGTCCTGCGGAACGTATCAAATGAGACAGATCTACACTCAACAGCAGCCACATAACAAACCGTCATTGGCTAAACTGGCTAAAGTATACCTATAAACAATGGGTAACCTACAGCCAACACTCGAAAGCCATTCCAGAATTGGTTGGTTCACAGGAAAGAAAAAGCGCTGTATCTGTCACATTTCTTCTGTGGACACCTGAGCCAACCTGTAAGGCAAGGAAGAAAAGTTGGGGTGAAAGTAGAAAGAGGGATAGGGGAGCCCTAGTGGAGGGCTTCGGAGTAATTTCGACTACATGAGGATCTTTAACGAGCACTGACTTCGCACAGCAGAAGGGTGGCTAATCCGGCCCTGATGAGGCTAGGACAGGTAGGTCACCGTCGCTTGCGGCGGGAGCTATCCTGCCACCGAATTTTTAAAATCTGTTCTAGATCGTCATTGCACCCGACACCGCTTCGGCGGTGGACGATGCCTGTTGCGGCGCGCGTCTTTCTCTCCCTCTTCTTTTTCTTTCTTCTCTATTTTCTCTTCTGTCCGCACGAGGCAGCGGAGGTGGGCCCCGCCGGGGTGGTGCAGTGGTAAGACGCCCGACTACTGTGCCGGAGTACCAGGGTTCGAACCCGACCTCGGCGGCTGTGTTTCGATGGAGGCGAAACGAAGAGGCGTCCGTGTGCTGTGCGATGTTAGCGCACGTTAAAGATCCCCAGGTGGTCGAAATTACTCCGTAGCCCTCCACTACGGCTTATCTTTCTCTCTTTCCACTTTCACTCCCATCTTCCTCCCTTCCCTCTCGGCGTGGTTTTGGTGTCCACAGAAAACGAGGGAGACAGTTACCGCGCCTTTCCCTTCCAGTGAACCAATTATTATTTAGGCACCGGAGGTGGCTCAGCTACAGAGCCATTAGCAGGCCCGTGCATTTTCTTTTCCTTCCTCCTACAGCTACTACAACAACAACACAACAGCAACAACGATATCACACAGCGCATGGACGGCCCATGCGTTTTCTTTCCTTTCTCCCTACAACCACAACAACAACAACGACATCACACAGCCCATTGACGCCTCTCCAGGCAGTTCCTGGCTCTACGGGACTGGGACGGTAGGTCAAGGCCGCTTGCGGCGGGGGCTAGAATTTTTATTTGTTGTAGGCCGTCATTGCATTCTCCACCGCTTAGGTAGTGGAAGGCGGCTGTTGCGGCCCGTGTCTTTCCCTCTTCTTTTTCATTCTTCTCTACATTTTCTCTTCTGTTCGTACGAGGCAGCGTATGCGACTCAGCTACAGAGCCAGTAGCAGGCTCGTGCATTTTCTTTTCCTTCTTCCCACAGCCACAACAACAACAACACGCCTCTCCGTTTCGCCTCCATCGCAACGCAGCTGCCGGCGGTCGGGATCGAACACGGATACTCGGGCCACGGTGTAAGATACTTCTTACACCGTGACTCGGACACAGTAGTCGGGCATCATAACCACTGTACTACCGCGGCGGGTCAGTTAAGAAAAGTCGTAGGTAAATCCAGAAGTCCAGAATTCAATCAACTCGCCACATAACCAGCCAATGATTATTTCAATGGTTATACTAATGATACAATACAAGATACAATAAACTGGCAAATATAGTTGTAAAAATAAAATAATACAAATAAAGAAAATTTTCGCCGTAACACCTAAGCAGTCTTAATTGTCTCCTAGAATAACTTTGGCACTTACTGTTAATTTATACAAAAAACAACGTGAACACAGTACTACAAACATTTCGTTATACCTGTACAACAGTTCCGGGCTTCAGTGCCGGGCTTCGCGGAAAATGTTCGGTTTTCCATCAGAGTCAAATTGAACCATAAACTCAGCGTATATTTATGATGCAGCGAGACGCATATTATGCGCGGTTATATATAATGTAGACATGAATAACGACTTCCTGGTTCATTGTCGCTGTGCTCTGTGGGCACGTGCTGTCAGGACCGTCACTGCTCCTCTAAAGCAGTAAAACTCGTTTTGGCGCATGGCATTTCGAGCACAGAATTCATTATGGCTGAACTTTTCCAGTGAGCGAAAAGCTCTCTCCCCGTCGCTACGCTTCGTCCCGCGCGCTAATGAAGATGCATGATGAAACGCAGCTAATGCCACCTCAGCACTTAGCTTTGGTCAAAGTATGCGGAACGTCGGAAGTAATTAGGGTCGCTGGTTCAAAACTTCTTGCCTCCCTTTAGTGTACATTTTACCGCAAAAGGGAAAGAGTAGACGGACTGCAATGCATAAAACGTGCCCTCTAATGAACGCAGCTTAATGAAATGCAACAATCCGACAGCTTTCCTGTTCGCTACAGAGATCTAGTATTTTGAGGCTAGTTACTGTCGCCACGCTGACCAGAGTGCTTAACACTGCTCAGCAACAAGTCTCTCTCCCGAATCACGAGCGTACATCTGCTCGACGTAGTTTCGTATTATCTTAGTCATGTCGAGCGACAAACATGACCAAACACCGCACGTGATGCAGATAACTATCGATATACGTCATATAAGCTACATATATTATGGTGAGGCTACCAAAAAAAGTATAAAATAATATGCCTCTGCCCGCTCCACTAGGTATAATGACTAATGCGCAAAATATGTTCAAACATGCTATCGCTATGCATAGTTCGCTGTAACGCAGTCTCTTCAATATAAAAATGCAAGCCGTAGAAAATTGACGTTTTTGGAGTTTTAGGATCTGGAACACATCAACAGACGAGGTTTCATTCTCGGTTTTGGCCTTGGGCATAATTGGCTCTTGGAATCCAGTTTGTTACCCTCAGCGACCATCGGTTATCCTCTCTTCGCACTACATGTCCTGCCCATGTCCATTTCTTCTTCTTAATTTCTACTAGAGTGTCGGTAACTTGAGTTATTTCTCTGACCCACTCTGCACGCTTTCTATCTCTTAATGTTACCCCTACCATTTTTCGTTCCATAGCCCTCTGGGTTGTCCTCAACTTAAGTAGAACTCTCTTGGTTAGCCTCCACGTTTCAGCCCCATAGGTGAGCGTAGCAGGGGGCGGCAGAAAGTTAGGTAGGCGGATGAGATTAAGAAGTTCGCAGGGGTCAAGTGGATGCAGCTAGCACAGAACCGGGTCAAGTGGAGAAATATGGGAGAGGCCTTCGCCCTGCAGTGGGTATAATCAGGCTGATGATGATGATGATAATAATTGGCTCTGTTCCTGTATTGTGAGGAAAATATCACCAGTTCCTCAGTCTGCAGGACTAGTTTAAACAAGAAAAACATCCTTGTTGCCTTTCCCTATGTAAAATAGAACAAAATCTGCGAAAAGGCAGCTGTCATTGAGGTATTTTCAGAATTAGTTTTTGTTGACGCGTTTTTTTTTTTTCTCGTAGAATTACGTAAAACGAAGTAAATCATAGGTGCATTGGACTTTACGTAACTTGGACGAGCACATGTAGAGCTCATTCATGGATATAAATACTGTGCTAACAATAGCTTTGATTTCTTTTTTACACGTGATGAACTTCCTCCCAAGTTAAAATAGCGTTTATTTTATAACATAGTGCGTAGGGTCACGAAGATAAATGCCGCATTCTGCCGAACAACCCTTGGGATTGCAAGGTTGCGATAGTCGCTGCAGCAAGCAGCCAAGTCCCAATCGCCCCTTGTCGGAAGCACTAGACAGCTGGTCTTATGAGAGCGATTGGGAAGAAACTAATGATACATAACATGAGCCTGCGCCAATATTAACAGCAAAAGAAAGCGCAATATCATTCTGTATCGTAATGTGGTATGCTTTTGCCCTCTCTATTTGCCATGAACGTCAAATGTTTAGCATTTGCCCTATCGTGCCATCTTACACTTTTTTCTTGTTTTGCGACTTATCTGATCGAGCGCAGCACCCTTTAGGAGGCCGCAAACATACTGGCCGTCCATCGTGTTCGTTCTTTGCCTTCGGTAATAAATGGTACCGATGGGTATAGGACTCTCGACCAAGCGTGCTCGAGGCGCAAGATTCGATTTAACGCCAGCCACCGCTATCCTGACGGCAGACGCTTCGCCATTCGGTGCTGTACACCAAAGCAAGTCATCTGCCGCCGCTGAGTGGAGATAACGGCGGCCCCTTTTCGTGGCGGTGGCAGCACCGGTGAGGCCATCAGTCGCGCTCCATTTATTTCCGGCTGTGCCTCAGATGGCGTATATGCGAGTGCCTTCTTTGGAAGAATCTTTTACGTGGAAGATGCTGGTATTGCTCCGCGATCAATCATGAAAGAAATAGGGCAGGTACGTACCCAGCGATGTTGGCCATCGCTGAATACGAGGGATAAGTTTAATTCAAAATGTCTCGTGTTATACTTTTGACTGAAGGAAAAAAATATCTACATGCATTTTACCGGTTGCTTTCGTCAAACAAGCAGTGTATACCGTGATGCAACCCACCCCGTTGCCTAGAACAGACAACTGACGCTTCTAAAGTAACCGGCCTAAAGAAATCACTTTTTTCTATACAAAGGAACTTGGCAGTCAGCTTGAGCAATGATCTCTTGTGTCCTGCTTGGCTACACCCTTTAACATAGAACATATTAAATTCATTTAGTATGGTTCCTAGCAGGTTGCCTCATCGTGATTTCTTTTCTTTCCATTTCCACTTTTTGTAAGGCTTTGTAGCTGAGTAGCCACCATCACCATACATTAAGTCATCGTTTTGTTTTTGAGATAAAGCTACAGGAACGACACGCAAGATGGTAGACAGAGACAAGAATATACTCTTACAGTGTTTTACTCTATGAATTTATTGTTAAACTAGACAGCGGTATGAGACAAAAAACAACAGAAACAGAGCGAAAAGCCCACATTATAAGTCCACATATCGTGGTGGCGAACTCTCGGCCATCAAAAATCTTTGTGCCAAAGTGAGCCAGAAGAAGTTTGACGCCGCTAGCGAGTCAAGTCAACTTGATTCTGCGTTTCGGCTTGGGATACACGCGCCGTGATTCGCTGATGCCGAGCCGGAGCTTCAAAAACTTGAGAACACCGTCGCCGCCACGCAGGAAGAGAGGGGGGGGGGGGGGAGTACACGTAACGGGGAACGGTGGCGGCAAGAGCGCGCAGCAATGGGTGAACGCGCGTGGTAGTCGCCACGGAGGAAGAGAGAGGGTATTCGCCGCGGCGAACGGTAGCGGCAGGAGCGTGCGCTGCCCTGGCTACAGAGCTGGTTACGAGGGACAACGGCGACGGCGACGACGGCGCGAAACGCAGGGACGGGCGCCAATGTACTGCGCTCTGAAAAACAACACGTGAACTTGCTCAGCCACACTTGACCGAGCTGCTCAAGTGACAAAATGGCGAGAATTGGGCCTAGTGAAACCAATACAACTGCTGAAGTGAATTTGTCGAAGTCGTCCACCCCAAAGTTCTTTCTTTCTTTTTTTTGCTGCTAGAGAAATTTTTCTCGTGTCACCTTGGCCACTTCCATCAAAATAAATAATGGCGCCCTTGGGACAGAACTATTAGTACATAGCGGTAAGATTTGGTTTGTAGAGTTAACGTTCCAAACAGACTCAGGCTATTAGAGACGCGGCACGATTACCAGCGATATAGCGATGCATGAACATTCTGAGGTGTACTGACGAATGATTGGTCTCCACCACCTTCTACACCTTTCATCAACGACGATGGCTGTCGGGGCTGCACCACTGTTGGAATTTTGTCTGCTGTCTGATATCTGTCTCAATGCAGACGCTATCCCACTCAGCTCGGAATGTCATGGTGTGTACAGGGTTCTTTCTCTGCATTATATTACGCAGAACTCGGAAGTGTAGACAGAGTTCTCCATTTAGGAAGGAAAACGAAATAAATGGTTTCCTCCACCTCCTCCTCCTCCTCTTGAGAAAAACAAACAAGTGAACTTAGAGAAGTCATGCAACTTGCTGGCAATGTTACAATAAGCTGAAAATTGCTGGCTTGTTTACCTACCTCTTGCCACATTCCAGGGTACTTTCAATATTCTCTAGATTCGTGGTTAAAGCAACAAATAAGCTAATTTGATATCGCCTCGGGGTTTCTTTGCTCTACATCATTGTCAGTATAATGCAATGGTCGGGTTTGAAGGAAGCGATTTTTTAATGTTTGTGAAACTAACTGTTTTAGTTTTCCTTAAACTTCCTTGTTCTGATGACTTGAAGCAATGTACGCCGTATAACACGCCTAATTTAAGACGCTCAGATAAGCAAGCTGTATATTTATAGCCTCTATAATTAGGAACTGTTTTCAGCGCAAATTTTATTCCTCCTAATAATTCTTTGCAGTCGTCCCTGCCGTAGTGGGGCGAAATAATTGCATACATTATTTTACACTGTCTTTTCGTGCTTTACATTGGGATGGTGCGAATATTTTAATCTTCAGTGCTGAAAAGCAGCTAATCAGCAATCCACTTTGCAGAGTTCAAGGAAGTTCTTACTGTATTCATGAAATCTTCCTGTATATGAAGGTCATTTGTAAAAAAGCGCGTGCGCTAATTAAGGAGTTTGAAACACTGTTACGGCAGGAGTTCGTCTTTGTTTCTTGAACTGGCACATTTTTTTCAGCCATGGTATTTTTGTATTGATAGGAGCCATGGATTATATTTAGCCTTTCATGAGGAAGGCAGGACATACTACAGCAACTCTAGTACACGAGGGAGGCAATCCTGAGCATACCGTATTTAGGAGCTATAACAAAGCTCGACTGATAGCATTGCCCAGAACGGCGCAATTGTGCATTATTAAATACCGTGAAAGAACCTCTCATGTCCCCCGTTGCCTCAAAGGAACTGGCACAGTTTTTGGAAATGGAAGAATGGAATACTGCTCACGGAAAACAGACAAGAATTCAGGAGCTCCACTGAACAGACTACGTCTTGTTCGTTCTTTTTATTCCTGGTTATTTCCTCCATTATTCGGTGTCCGTGAGCATATCTCGAATGGTGCCAAGAGCCACCATATAAGAAGCTTATCCTCGAAGTTACTCCCAGTAGATCTGCCTCCAAGAACAAAACTAGAAAAATTCCTAGAGCACTGCGGAATCATGCACATCAAAGTTCACCGGCGTTCTATAATTGGTTTAATGGGAAGCACAGGCGCAGTATCTGTCACTTACGGAATACCGCTGACAAGTTTTGCGGATATGTCTCGTCGACGCGAGATTTTTTCACTCATTACGCACTTCTGTCACGCATTTGTTGGCTCATTAGGTCATAAACACAACTACTTCCGGTTGGCTTGATGTCCCATCCTTTGCAAGTCGGTATTATTCGTATGCTTATTTCGACGTGTGATCAATATTACATTTACCTTTTCGGCTCTAAATATTTAACTAATCAACTCACTGGCATAGTTTTATTTTGCAGCATCCTCAAATCATCCTCTATCAACCGCAATCATTCGTTTGATCCAAACCATTCTAAGAACAATACAACGGGTGCGAACACGTTGTGTACAGACTTTCTTTACACGCGCGATCTTGCCGACATAAGCTAGAAAGGATTTCTCCTTAAGTCGGTGTTAAGCCATCTCAGAAGAGACATGCATCGAGCACGCTCTTTTAAAGGCGGAAGCCTTTAAAGCTCAGGCTGTCGTCGACAAACTTATCGAACAAAGTACCTCAGTGCTCAGCAGCAAAATCTGACCTATTCTTTGTGCGTTATCCCGGCATCCGTAACTCCTCACATCTCCAGATACCCGCCTCACTGTTACCTTCCCGTGCCCACGATCGACACCATCCGAATTCTTGGCCTCCACCTCCAAGCAAACGGAGCCAACACCAATACAATACAACGCTTGCATCGATACACACAGCAGACAGCCCGTCTCATATGGTGTGTTGCAAACAAGCGGGCAGGCATGCAGGAGACCAATCTCCTTCATCTCCTTCAAGCATTTGTCGTAAGTTGTATTGCTTGCACTGCTTCACATTTACGTCTCACGCTCACGGAGAAGCACCACCTGGATTGTCTTATCCGCAGTGGCGTCAAAACAGCCCTTGGCTTTCCTCTCTCTATTCCCCATAACAAGCTCCTTACCCTTGGTGTGCCCAACACTGTTGACGAGCTCATTGAGGCAGCCCTCCTAGACCAGCGCCAACGCCTCTCATTAACTTGTGCAGGCCGCTCTATCCTCGAAAAACTTCGCATCACTTCCCTCCGTCTGCCATTCTCGGTGGTCAATCTCCCACCTACCATCAAGGCCAACATCGACTCTCCCCCGCAACATGCATCCAACTCATCATCAAGATCGCAGAGAAGCTCGGACCACGTCACTCCAGCAGCGATATGCTGGCCGCCTTGACGTACAGTCGTGAGCAAAAGTGGTATACAACACTCAGCCGGTGGCAGAGGTCGAGAAAACTTCATCTTGCAACAGCTATCTAAGATCGAGGCAATAGTGGTAGTGCCCTATTTGATCCACATGCATGTGCTACTGTCGCTGTCCCTTACACTGTCGCTAGATGGCACTTCGATGCAATATTCTCGATCTCTTCACTGGCTGAGTATTGTATACTACTTTTGCTATCGACTGTACTTTTCAAGGACGAGGCAGACCATCCTACTCGGACTGCTGCAACAGCGGTTGCCACAGTTGGGAACATGACTCTTTATGGCTCCTGCTCCGTACAGCTTCACATATCACTTCAACGGAGGAGGTAGCTATTGCTCTCATGCTCTCCCCTTCTAAAGCTGAAGTAGTCATAAGTGGCTCACAGCCCACCATTCTTAATTTTACTTATGGCCGTATTGTAGTCGAAGCGTTTCGCGTACTCATATCAAATCCTCCTAAACACCTGACCCTCCTGATATGGGCTCAAGTGCAATGAGGGAGCACATGAGCAAGCTCGAGGGCGCATTTCCAAAGCGACTTATCATCCCGCCCCCAATATGCCCGTCTTGGTCAAGAAGGACACCATACCACTTCACGCGACCTGCTCCAACACTATTGTCTTTCTCGCCAACTCTGTCTAGGTCCGCACCAAGACATTACAAAGAGAGAGGCTGTCATATGGCGCCAACTCCCGATGGACACTTTCTACAATCTTAAAAGATTCCATAAAATATTTTCTGAAGGGTATATGCCGATGTGTATACACTGCAATATCCCAGCAGAGTTCCTTCACATGGTGTGGACTTGTCCACGATAACACACATCAACACCCACACAACATACCTGGGAGGCTCGTCTACACAACTGTACCCTGGACGACCAATGAGCGCTCATTGGTCTCGCTCTAGAGGCTGCCAGATTCCATGAAATCTTGGCCGACCCCTATACCTGGGCCCTTGACTGTTTCAATAAATGTTTACCAACCAAATGTTGTCGACAATAGCTGTCCGCGCGAGCGGCGCGCCTGATTGGTCGATAGAAAAGTGACGTCACCAGCTGCCAAATTCGAAGCGACCAACCAGAAGTCTCATCTTGTCTAGTGTTCCAGTCATCTGCAATCCCACACTTGAACGCACGCCAAGAAACGCCACGCGACAGGAGCGATGGCATACCGTCCAAACGCACACATATCGAAGAAAGCGTGACAGATACAGCGCCTTTTCTTTCCTGTAAACTACAGAGTTTAAAAATATTCTAGAACACGGTACTGAAAATCAATTATAATCATATGTAGCGCTGCTACGAACACCGATAAAAGGCAAATGATAGGAGAGGATGGGTAGGCTTTCGTCATTCTCCTCTTAAGAAACATCGAAGAGACCCTCCAATTATTTTGTTGACACAAAACACACACTCATGATATTATTGCTGGAAGACGGCGCAATTATCAGCTCTTCTGACTTACAATTCATTAATTTACATCATGTACTGAGAAATGCTACCGGCTTAGAATGACTGCACACTAAAATTTGTGACCGTTTAAGCATGGCTGTAACCAAGTTATAAAGCGAAAGCTGTGAGTATTGCAGCGTAGCCTCTGTAATATTGCCTTTTCATTCCGCAGTTATAATTTATATTATTCCATAATAATAAATCGCTTTAGTGGAAAAGAAAGACGCTTTATTTGTCACACGTTTTCTGCGGATAATTGGATCGCGCTTTGAGGGAAGAAAGGTGGACATGTAAGCAGAAAGAGAAAAAAGGAGCCGTTGTGGAGGTACATATATATATATGAAGGAAAGAAGCCAACAGTCGGCGAGGCCAAGGAAAGCGTAGGGGATGCTAGTTTATGTCCTTTTTTTTAATGTTTACTTGGATAATCAAAGAAATTAGTCATGTAATCTTGTTTAGGGGAAGATAATTAAACACAAAGTAGCAGAAAAAACAACGTGCCGATGGTGGGAACCGAACCCACGACCTCCGAATATCGCGTCCGCTGCTCTTCCAACTGAGCTACATCGGCCGCTGTCCCCCCTGCTAGTTGCTTGGGTATTTATGTTGTCTGTATACGAACCTTGAGAGTGTTCACCAGCGCCACCCTCAACCATAGCGGCGGATGTAGAACGTATTTTGTTACCGCCAGCGTCACGTAGAACGTGATCAAGAGCGAGGGCGAAAGCTGTGCCCCACACACACACACACACACACACACACACACACACACACACACA
>JAJIZL010019344.1:1141005-1191566 GCA_023969395.1 Amblyomma maculatum | reverse complement strand
ACACACACACACACACACACACACACACACACACACACACACCGACGATTCTTGAGACAGGGCCTGCGAATAAGCAAAAGGTCGAAAGCCGCGGGGGAGCTCACAAAGGCAGCCGACGGCCGTGGATACCGGTCAACCCAGGTGCAACAATGGAGCGGAGGGCTTATGCACCGCGTTGTCATCTCACATGGTTGCTCAAGCAAAAAAAAATTGGCTGTTTAACTTCGGTTAAGCTTCGTGTAAAGCGAAAGCTGACGCATGGTTACACGTGGCAAAGCTGTTTATTCAGCAAAAGGTATTTCTTTGGTTGTGGCGAGGAAGAGACTGCGGTAATCCGTAAAGGTCGTCTTGGTTTGAACTTGGCGTTCTCCGAGTCCGTGAAGGGACTGCGCACTCGATATTGACGTCAGTGATTATGTGTCTCTCCAAGCAGCTGTTCATGAGTTAAACTAATTTCCACATCTGTTGCCATTTGACGTTGATCGTCGGTCCGAACATAGCTACCCAAAATGATTGTGGCTTACGTTCCAACTTGACCTCGAAGATGTTTGAAGGTAATTGGAAGGGCACGGAGACCTTGGATCTATTATTGCGAAAGCAATACTGCTCACAGTTTGAGCCGTCAGCGTGGCCCGGCGGTGACTACCATTGACCTTAGACCTTTAGACGACCACCTTAGACGACCTCAAGCTGGCAGGAGCTGCCAACTTGGGTCTCTCGTTTCACATGGGACGGTCATGTCAGAATCAGCCTGCAAGGACCTTGGCATTCACGTTACTACTAGAGCCCAATAAGGCACGTTCATACTTAGTTATTTATGACGCTGAGTTTGCCACACGGCATAAAAGGTGGTGGTATAGCATCACAGGAATCTGTGGAGTGCAGCCATGTGCAAGAAGTCACAGAAACTGCGTGCATAAATGTTGTTTGTTGTCCATAAGTGGAAATGAGAGTCATTACTTGGTGAAAGTCCAGCTTTTTGTAGAATGGTGTTGCGCATATGCGAAGTTCCTGGGCATGTCCATATTAGATGCCGTACAGTGGTGTCGCAAGCCGGTTCTTCGCAGTGTGGGCATTTGTCGGGAACTGGAATAGTAGTACTTTGCCACTGGTGTCGAACGGCGGGCGTAAGAGCCACTCCGACCCTCAGCCGTCTCAGAGATACCTCCTCCACCCTTGTTAGATGGGGGGGAAGGGGGTACGTACACGGGGGAATTAGAGCACGTGTACGCTGCCTGAGGGATGCTGATGATGTCAAATGGGTCAGGAGTGGATCCGGTGGAAAGGAATCATGAATAGGTTGTGACACATCTTCTGCATGAGGAAGCACGTCTGCTGTTATGGTATTCAAATTTTTGTTGTCTTGAACCCAGTGAATGGTTATAGTCACTGGGTAACGGTGACAAGCAGCATGTATAGTCTGTGCGACCCGAAGAGTGCCATGGACTTTCTTTAAATGTTTTAAGGCTTCTTTAGACTGAGTCATTATGAGTACTTGTTGAAACGTAGGGTCGGCAGGTAACGCTTCTATGGCGTTTAAGATAGCTTGCAGTTCGAATGCAAGAGTTGATTTGGCGTCGGTAAAGTAACTTCGATTGGTGTTCAGATGAGGGTGGGTTGGGCTTATAAAAGCAACTGAACCACCTGTTGGGGTTACGGCTGCATCTGTGTAAATATTACAGTTATCATGTGTTGCGCAAGACGTTATTGGGAATGATGATGAGAGCTGCGACTTCTTGGTGAGCACGTTCATACGGCTTCGTTAAAGAGGGGATTTATATTTGGGCTGGCAGGAGGTGCCAACTTGGGTCTCTCGTTTCACATGGGATGCTTATGTTAGATTGAGCCTGCCAAGACTTAGGCCACTAAGGCACATTCATACGGCTTGGTTAAAGCGGGGCTTTATGTGTAGGCTGGGGAAGAGGAAGAAGAAGAATTAGAAGAGTGCTCGGTCACCTGCAGCTATTGCTTTCACTCAATATTCGGTTCAGCAGCGTTGAACTCTTCTAATTTTTTCCCTTAGTGAAGTCGAAATTGGGTGGAGGGGGGGGGGGGGAGGATAAGCACGGCTTGAACCTAGGGATAGAGCGAAAGCTGTGAGTGTTGCAGCGATTGCCTCTGTAACACTGCCTTTTCAATCCGCGGTCTTTTCATATTTTGTTCTTTTATTTGATTAGCAGGAAAGGAAAAACGTAGTATCTGTCACACCTGTTCTGCGTACACCTGAACCGGTACTGCATGGCAAGTGCTTAAATTTTTTATCTTCAGTGTTTTTCAGGGTTAAGTTTGCTTCCATGCTGATGGCTTGAAAACCTGGCGTAATGAAGCTTTCGTTTCGAAAAGCACCGCTCCAGTGATCTACCGTCATCTGCCTATTGATGATGCATAAAATGTAGAAGCTGTTGTGCCCGGCCAAAGCCGCCCAGAAATTCAGCCGGACGCCAAACTTCTTCGGCTAACGCCTCCTTCACAAAATACGGGCACTTCTCTTGAAAGCAGCAATGCATTGGAGGCGAGCCGTGCAAAAGGAAGAGAAGCGACGTGTTTCAACGTGAGCTGAGCATCCAGACAGCACGGCGCCGTAGCCCTGACGGTGAACCCCTTCTCGCCCCGCGGCATATTTGAAGCGAGAGCGCAGCAAGCTCTCCCATTGGCCCTGCGAAAGTGCTGCCGTCGGATTGGACCATTTTGAGCGTCAACGGTTCTCGGCGACGGAGTCTCAAGTGCTCCCGTTCGAGACTCCGAGTGTGAGTTCGTCACTAGCGTCCATCGGGAGCAGTAAGCCCCCTGACAGTGCGGACGCGGCGGAATCTCCCCGGCCGTCGCTGCGCGAGAACAGTCGCGTATGGCTATGTTAGCTTTCGGCCCCAGAGCCGATCTTGTTGTGTAAATGCATGTAAATAGTGTATAAAGCCTTTTCTTCATCTCACCAACGCCGACTCGGATTCATCGCTACCGCCCAAGGAGCTGACAGCCCTCGTTCACGAAACGGGTGACGAGCGCTGCGTTACCAACTCCTTGGCACTACCCTGTTGACGGGGGGCTACTGTGTGATAACCCCACCGGCACAGCAAAGCCAAACGGTAGAGTGTTCGGTAGCAGCTATCAGGTGAAGCATGGACTGTCTTTCTCGCAGAAAGGTCCATTATACTCTTAATCTGGTCTCACATACGTTCCGGTTATCACCTATAACTGGAACCTATGTGAAACCAGAATAAGGGTGCACTGCAGGCATTTTTTACGAAATGCTTATCACTAAAATCGAGCATCTGACATCCGTTTCAAGATACCTGGTTCACTTGTGACCTCACGGAGGGGATTGTATGCCTTTTGCTGGTTGCCTCCTTTCAAACAAGGCATGTCAACATCGAACTTGCTTTAGGCGCTGACTCAACATTGCATTGTAGTTCGACCTGCTGCTGCCACTTTCTTTTTTTTTTTTTTTTCAGGCCACGTGATCACCGGTTCCAGGCTGAGAAATACATACGGTAGAAACATTCTTCCACTCGATGAAATACTTATTTCTCCCCCACTCTCCTTCCTCCTACCCTTCTAGCCTTCCTTCTTCCGAAGAAAACACGTATTTAAACTCCAGCCAGGGATGATTGCGCTGCCCAGACGAAGACAAGTCCCCTTGTCAAAATGATGGCTTGGCTTGCGAACTGAGGCTCCCCCTCTACCCTTGTTCAGTGCTCGTTTATACCGCGTAGCTATCGTCTTTCTCTGGTTCTACCCTGGACACGCTGCTTAAACCGCTTCAATTGAGATCACAATGTGGCCAAGAGATGTTGAGCATGAATGAAATCACTGTCCAGGCTTGAAGGTCATACATAACTGCTCGTACCATCCCTGCCTTGAAATCTGCTAGTAGATACATCGCACTCCACCATGAATGAGTTAGGTACTCACTAATCTCCTCGCAGTATACCATGTGACCATGTGTTGTGAGTTATTTCTTCGCGCGGAAGGTTCATCCTTGATAGAAAATGTAGCATAGAAAACGAATTATATCATTATACGTTTCATAACACGAGTCGAAATATGCAGCGATGCTTAAATCTTTTCCCCGTTGACTATCGGGTGCTTTCAAACAGTATTTTGGTCTGTATGGTACTGAAGTAAATTTAATCAGATAGAAAACGATCGTTGAGTTTAAAGCAACCAAATTGCGCAACGAGGCGAATGAGAAACTCAAGATAATTAAGTTTCTTCAGGATTTCCAGTTTCTTGATAATCGCAAAACTAACTTCCCCACTCTCGAAACCAGGAAGCGATGTCTGCGTGCGCACAGCATGGTGGGAAACTTTCTGCGTGACAGTGTTTGTGCAAATAGGGGCGGGGACAGTAATTGATAAGTCCTGCCTCCAGAATGACGCTTCCACTCGCAGCACCTGGGTACGAGCCTGAAGGGGCGTTCGCACCGATGCTCATTTGAGTGACGCAGCGGCTATCGATCTGCGGCTTGAGTTCGCCCATCTAGAAGTCAGAAAGCTGCCCCGGTGCCATGATGCAGCTTGGGTAAGATTAATTATTTGATGCCACTGTCAAAAGTGCCACCAGCGTATTTGTACACGAAACAGCAGTATCAGGGTAGCGGTGCCGCATAATGTACATACATTAATGGGCAATTCTAGAATACGCCGAGACGCGTGGGCCGTCAGGCTACCGGCACTCCGGTGGCACTAATGCTGACATGTCGCATGACATAATGTACGTCTCTATAATATTCACAACTCTATAGAGCGAACAGGCAGCAGAAGGAAACGCCTGTGAAGCAAAATCAACACCCCCTTCCCCTTCACCCTCCGCCTCTGTTCATCCCTACTTATTCTGCAGACACTTGAAATACTAAACGCTCTCCTCACACCAAATGTCGCCCACAGGGCACGAATGCTGTTAAGCATTACAAAGAACGTAAAAGACAAAAGATGGGCAGCAGCTGCTGTTTTCATTTCACTCTTGTCGTTTGTGTGCTCGATGCAAATGCAGATGGAGCCACAGCGTGCACTTGAAAACCGTTGCTATAGCATAATGTCGGCGAAGTGAAAGCTCCGTACTCTTTGTTTTGAAGAACAGAGGGAAGTAGCTCGGCAGTACCCTCTTCCCTTCCTCAGATCTTTCTTTCCGACTAAAACGCATTAGCCATACACGTGCCGCTGGTTTGCGACCGCCGCTATTGCAGCTGGCGGGCACTGGCGTCATTTGCAACCGCACAGTTTACGCTCTTGGCGGCTTTGTGCATACAGGCGGAGGGTATTGTTATTTCTTTAAGTACGTGGAGTGTTATAGAAGTGAGTCTGTCGCAATGCGATGGGACGTATCGATGGGCAGCATTCCTTTTAAAAAGCAAACGGCCAGCTGCTGATGTAGTGCCTGCCAGCACTCTTTTTTTTCTTCACCACCACGAAAGGCTACGTCGCGGATATTCAGTATAAAAAGATTTTCTGAGCCCGCACTATGATGCGCTGCCAGCGCTGAGATTTTCATGAAGCATACATCCGTTCCATGTACCGTAACGATCGGACTCCTGGTTAACAAATAAGCTGAACAATCTTCATAATTTACATCGCTTGCCGTATGCCGACTCGGATGGCTTGTTGTCTGCCCTCTTGGGTAAGAACGAAAAGCCGAATGGCCGAAGAAGCGTCTCGTTTAATTTGATGCCGGAAGTGGCGTGCACTGGGTGCAGCAGTGCTTAATCATGGAGTGTAATATAGCAGTCAGCAAATTAGCCAGTCTTGATTATCGCCCAACATAATGAAAATGAGCTCTCACTGCACGCGTCTATGAGAAGAGTCCTTTGAGTTTCGCGGGAAAGAGAAACCGATTGGTCTGTCGGTTACGTGTTCAATTAATTATGCAGCGGTTCTTCTGGTACATATTTCAACTCAGTGTGCCAGTTGCGCCAAGCACGTACAGTAAAGGTTGTCTAGCAGTTCTCCAAACTTAAATACAGGTTATAGCGTGATTATGGGCCTTCTTTTATGCTCAGATGCAGATGCGGACAAGACACCCACTTCACCCTCTAACCAATTGGTGGGCGCACTAAATCTCAAGTCCAGTTTTAAGATTGAGTTAGAACTGATGCTTGGGCTAGTTGGTATGCCATTTTTACCCGAAGCCGGCCAAGATTGAGGTCGGCGTCTGACATCTATTAAAGAAACCTAAAACTGACAAGTTCTTTACATAAATGATATATATGATCACAGTAGATGAGAAAATATTAGTTTATTTTTCTTTGCAGCAAAAAATTTTTAATTAAGTTGTGCGGATTTTGCTATGAGGAACAATTAAACGCCGGCACGACGGTAATACAGATTGCATATAAAATATATTAGCGCGAAGAAGATGAATGTACTGTTGTTTTCTAGATGTTTTCAAAGTTTCTTGTTTACTTTTTTCTCTTCAATATGTCGTTCGAATACAAGACGCACTTTCGAAAATCTTTCAGAAATCACGCGCAAATTTCACAAACGCCTTATACTCAATGTGCAGCTAAATTCACATACTCGGTCAACAGCATCTAAGTATTTTAGCTATTGAGTGGCGAAAGAAATTGTAGACATAATGGGGTAAAAATCAGCGAAGTTAGCAACGAAATACAGTTGCACATATTAGGGATCAAGAGCTGAAAAATGTCCACTTTTCGTTGAAGTGGCCTTTTACTATTGCAGTCGCACTGTGGTCTAGGGCGGTATAAAATTTCCAGAAGACGAAAGTATGAAACGCCGAGAGAGAAAATGAAACCAAAATGAGGGTAAATAACAAATATTCGTGGCAGAAGGTACAGACAGGTGAGCCAATCAAGCAGGTTTCAGGGCCTAACGTGTGTTCACGGAGAAAGCAAAGCGACTGAATGAAGACGTGTCCACAATAAACCAAACCACTAATCTATCCTCATGCATTCTTGCCTAACAGCATGCTGATAGAGAATGCAGAGAGATTTGTACATTACAGAAATGGGAATTACAGAACAGCACAACTAGGCACACCGTCTTCATAACCATTAAACGTAATTATCGTGACTGCCTACGGAAGAAAAAAACATAAGTATCGGTTTAACGTTGCACAGAAAGTGCTCCAAGGAATATAAATAAAAAGTTAATGGCAGTCTATTCTCAGGCGCCTTTTATATCGACGGCCAGGTAGACCATGCTCGCTGTATGTTTTCGTTGAGGTCCAGTGTGCAGGTGGACCAGAACTACCTGATGACGGTGCGTCCAGCAAGCCGAAAAATGTCTGTGCTGCTCGCGAAATGGGCCTTGCTTCATCGGGATTGGTGAATTCGGCAAACTACTTTTTCGAACAACTGCAATGAACGAACGGGTGGAGAAAAGAAAAAGTCTCTTTTGCTCACCTATTTTTTTTTTTAGCTGATTCCAAAATGTTCTCCTCCAGTAATAAGCGAAAGAGCATCCACTAATAAAAACAAAGCCTGTACCAGCTGTTCCCGTTGGAGTTGAGAAAATTCCCTTCTCTTCCCTCAGGTTTTCTAGATCGCAAGCCCAGGGCTCAATATCACCCGAGTGCGCTCGACTCTCTTCTCTTATTGCTCTGATATATAAGGCTCATATTTCACTTTCTTTTTTTTTTCTGTGCAGTTTAGAGAGCGATTTTCAAAAGTTGAGCGCTGCGCGCCCCATTATCTAAATAAAGAACACAAATGATCAAGCGTAATCATCCTATTTTCTTTTCCCTAGACTGCTGGATGCCTGGGATTCCTTACAAAAGTATGGCAAAAAAGGTTATTGTTTTCGGTGATGCGGTACTATCTCTCGCTTCTTGCTGCATGAAATTATTCCTGGCTTAGTTTGGTTTATGGAATTCAACGCCCCAAAGCAACTCTGGTTATGACAGACGCCGTAGTAGAGGGCTCTGGAATTTCGACCACCTAGGGTTCTTTAACGTGAATGCACTGACATCACACAGTACACGGGCGTCTGGCTTTTCGCCTCCACCGAAATGTGGCAGTTTGATCCAGCATCTTTGGGCAGAGAAGTCAAGTGCACTAACAACCGCATCACCGCGCTGGGTGACATTATTCCTGCGCTCTAGAATTTATCTTGTATTTTTTTCACGCCCCAAAAACTTGACACATGAAAACTGCATGAAATAAGGGAGCATATATGAATGACAACCAGGTTGTTGAAAGCGAAGAAGCGAATTTTAACGCTTTAACTGCACCCTCAGACTGTGTGTTCAATCCAGCAATGGTTAATAACGTCAAAAATAATAAAACAGCGTTGAAAAACTGATACAGTATTACAGTCGGAACGTGAATGCATAACAGTTCTACTATGTAAAATATTTTTGTGTCTGTGGCGTGCCTATAAAGCTTAGATTGTGCTCCGCTGAGGTGCCTACAGATGAGAGATTTTCTGCTTCCAAATATAGTGAAGTACAGGGAATAACTGACACCCGTTTTTTTTTTCTCCTTTTACGCCATCAACACGAAATAGAGAATGCGACTTCCAGTCGTACATTATGAAAGAAAAAACTGGCACTATAGTTAATTCCCATCTCTGGGATGAGAGTAAGTGACATTATCAAGCCCCCACAAGGACAGTGTTTAAATCATTGTGCACAGCCAAGTTCAGTCTGTGACCACCGCGCTATCAAGAGGGAGAGACACAGTCAATGAAGGCACGTGTATCACATCTCTGATCTTCACAATGGAAAGGATGGCTAGGCTGTCTCTGTAATTTTGATATAGTGTATATTAAGCACTGCGATACAGCACGGTGTAGTGTTGAAACAGCCCGCATGGCACGCTGACGCATCTTTGAGAGCCAGCGTTGCCGCGCAGTTCCTAATAGAAGGCGTGTCCGGTCTCATTGTCTAGCAGCGCGGGGGCCTTCAGTATCGCTGGTGAACTGCACACGATGAAAACGTCCAACCTCTATTACGCAGATAGGACAGCTATTGCATTAACTGTAACGTCTAACCCCAACACCGTCGTGCTCACGGATTCCCAGAACGCCTGTCGGAGCTTCAACAATGGGTAGATTCACAGGTTAGCGATGCCATTGCTGACTAAGCATCTACCCAGCCAAGCCTCAGCCATGCAGTTTTGCGGTCACCTGGAAACACCAGGAGTAAACGGAGCCGCTCACAGGCATGCTCGTGCTCGTCTCCTCCTGATGATCATAGAGGGTGGTGACCTAATCGCTTCAGCAGTGTTGTAGTGAAAATATCGCGGCATACAGAACAACCAGGAATGTACACCCAACGTCACATAAATTCCTTAGTAAGTTATAAGAGAACACCCTTAGGACACTACACACAGACATATACCCAACGCCAGCTAGGTTACACCAGTGGTATCCTACATTATACTCTTCGCAGTACCCATACTGCGGAGAGATAGCTAACCTCTACCAGACGATGTGGGCACGCCAATTAAATCCCATAGTTGACCCCAATCTAATTCCACCAGAAGAGCAGTGGGAGGCTATTCTGCTCAGAAATGATCCTGACCGACAGCTGTGGCTGGTGGGGAGGGCCAGCGCAGCAGCAATATCCAGTGGACTGCCGGACTAGGCGGTCTACCCACATGTTCTACAAGACTGTAAATAAAGAAAGATGTTTTAAATCAGTTAGTCAATCGAATATATTTCGCTCTTTAACCCACCTAATCGATGCCGCCTTGATCACTCATTCCGGCATGTCGATGTTATTTCGGTTCCATTCCAGAGCTTCAGACGCGAACTCCTAGCGCAAACATTTTTCCTTCAGAAACGCAGAGCTACCGTAGTACGACGCTGGCGGTGTGCCTAGATCATTTCATCACTTGTGCTTTTGAATTGTTCAGTTCATCTGATATGTTCACATACGGTGTCCGCCAGTTTTGAGAACTTAAAAATAGCTACGCCCTATCCGGTGACTAGGTTAAGGTGGTTTGCGCTTACTTGCATAATAGGATATGCTTTAAATAAATTATAATTCTACCCCGGGCCAACGTTAGTAAGTAGACAGCGGTAGCAATATTTTAGCTTGTGGGTGCATCTGTTGTGTGCTGTTATGGCTAAACGCTTCTGCTGTCTACCGCTCCACTGCTCTTTCTCCAAGCAATGAAAAAAAAAAAAAAATCCATGCGCACGTAAGGAATTCTTTTGTGCCATTCTCGCAGGCGCCTTGCTGGTGAATGCACGCCTATGAACCAAATGTGCTTGGTTTATCATGCCGGCATGCTAACTCTGCCAGCCGATTGCATAATAGTTGCAGGGAATGAAAATGAAAAAAGGCAAAACGAAAGCAAACTGCAAATCATCCCTCCAATTATATTAATTTACATTTAAACGCGAAATACGTGAGCAGGCCCGAGATTTTAGAGCGGTGAGTCAAAAAGATCCAAGTCATATGAAACAGCATGTAAAATGTCAAAAAATTCAATTGTAAACAGAAAAAGCGATCGACAGACGATCAGGATACTCGGTAGTGCGAAAATTGGGCTGGGCGCAGTCGAAAGGCATTCCGTTTGTGCAATGTATTTTGAGGTAATAATTTGGGAGGGACATGTGCGTGTGCGTGCGTGTGCGTGTGCGTGCGCGTGTGCACGTGCGTGTGCACGTGCGCGTGTGCGTGCGTGCGCGTGTGCGCGCTTGCGTGTGTGCGGGTGTACGTGTGTGTGCGTGCGTGCGCGTGTGCGCGTGCGTGTGCGTGTGCGTGTGCGTGTGTGTGTGTGTGTGTGTGTGTGTTGAGAGCGCGCGCCTGCTTCGGCAACGCGGGCTCGTTTCTCTTCTACCGATGTACATTTCACCACGAAACTACTCAGTAAAACTTCAATTGCTCCATTAAGAATATAACGCGACGCGGCCCTGTTAATGGCTCAAGCATATGGTCGTCGTTGCAAACAGTGATGAGTATTCTTTCCCCCCCTTCCTTCCTTCTTCCCAAGCCGCCTCCTCCACTCGTGCTTTCTTATTTTTCTCTTGACACCCGTGACAAGAAACTGTCTGGAGTGTTTATTTGGCCCTAAACGGCAAAACAAGTAGGCGGGAGTGGGGGGGGGGGGGGGATGTTTTTCCACATTCTCTCCCCCCAACCTATGCAACATGTTTGCCCGGTCACCTCCGGATATTGCTTCTGCCAAACCACCAAGGGCACAAAGCCACCCAATAAAATTCGTACTCTCTTCCTTCTATCCCAAACAGAGGAAGTACATTTTAAAGCGATATAGCTTTACTACGCCAGGTAGTTCGACCCGCCGGGTATGCATTTATTTATTTATTTATTGATACTGCAATCCCAGTGTTGCGATTTTAGCAGGGTGGGAATACAAACTATGTAGTTTAACAAAACAGGCAAAAAATAAACAATAATTACAGTGCAAGTTGAAGCTCTTTTGAACAATTAATATTAAAACCAAACATATACAACACAGCAGTGAAATAACAAAAGCAATAAAAAGAAACTAGGTTATATGTTGCGAGAACAACGTCAGTGATGGCTGCAGCACTTCATCGTTAGTGAGGTTATTCCAATCGGAAATAGTTCGTGGAAGGAATGAGTATTTAAAGCAGTTATTTCGAACGCGAAAAGGAGTTAAAGTTAGCTGGTGTCGTTGTCGGGTTGCGTATCCGGACGAAAAAGCAAGCAAATCGGTGAGTTCTGATCTGTAGTGCCCTTTAATTAATTGGTACAGAAATTTAAGTCGTGCACAACGATTTCGCTCAGTTATTGTCGGAAGGCCAGCTTGAATTAAAAGGTGTGTTACTGATGTACGCCGGTAATTATTATATATGTATCGTGCCGCCCTCTTTTGAACTTTCTCTAATTTATTCATGTTAGTTTGCGTGAATGGATCCCAAATGATTGAAGCATAATCTAAGGTAGGCAGAACAATACATTTGTAAGCAAGCAGGCGTACAGATGGGGTAGACAACCGCAATGCCCGTCTCAAGAAAAAGAGTTTACGGAAAGCGTTACACGTTATGAGATCAACATGTTTATTCCAACTAAGATTGTTACTGACCCAGAGCCCTAGATATTTATATTCTGCCACTTCAGTTAGTGTCATGCCGTTAATACAATAATCGAAGGGTAAGACTTTCTTTTTGTGAGTGATTCTCATTAGTACAGTTTTTTCAAAGTTATTGGACATTTGCCATGCTTCACACCATGCGAAAACTGTTTGTAACGCACTATTAAGTAGTTGTTGATCAGACACATTTCTCACTTCTGTATAAATAACACAGTCATCAGCGTAAAGTCTAATTTTTACAGGAATGTTAACAACAATATCATTAATATATATTAAAAATAACAGAGGACCAAGAACAGAGCCCTGAGGGACGCCAGAGTTAACTGTAAGCCTGTCAGAAGAATGATGGTTAAAGACAACGAATTGTTCTCTACTTGAAAGGTAGGCTGATATCCATTTTACTAATTGTTTGTTATGAAGTATTGTATCCAGTTTATAAATTAACTTTTCGTGAGTAACCTTATCAAAAGCTTTCGAGAAGTCCATAAATACGGCATCAATCTGCGTTCCATTGTTAACTGACGAGGCGAAATCATGTGTAGTTTCTGCTAACTGTGTACAAGTTGAGTAACCCCTCCTGAATCCATGCTGATATTTAGTAAAAAAATTATTAGCTTCAAGAAAGTTTGATATGTGATTGTGAATTATGTGTTCAAGTAGTTTACAAGCAGTTGATGTGAGTGAAATAGGGCGGTAGTTCTTGATTAGTCGCTTTTCTCCACTTTTATGAAGCGGTTTCACTCTAGCAGTCCCCCAGTCTCTCGGCACCTGACCCTCATGTAAGGACCTTGTAAATATAACAAATAAGTACTTAGATGTCCATTGTGCATATCTTTTCAAAAAGGCGTTAGGTATGTTCTCTGGTCCAGGTGATTTCTTTATGTCAAGGTTAAGTAACATGTTTAAAATGCCATGCTCACTAACTACAACGTCATCCAGAGGCGGGAGGGAAGCTTCAAATTTCGGAAAAATGTTATTGTCATCATTAAACACGGACTTAAAATGTTTATTGAATTCATTAGATACTGTTTTTGCATCACTGACCAAAACACCTTTGATTTCAAACTCATTATTAACCTTTGATGTTGGGGAGACCAAACGCCAGAATTTCCCGGGAGACTCCGAGATAAATTTGGGTAACGATTCTTCAAAGTAACGCTGTTTGTCAGCGATAGTGTTTTGTTTGAGCTGGGAGCTAAGCAAACTGATCTTTTGTTCTAATTCCGGAGAATTACTAGTTGCTTTTTTCTTTTTCATCCGTTTCAGTTTTCTTTTTAACTGCAGTGTCGCCCGAGAAATCCATGGGTTTTTTCTTATCTTTTTAACAATAACCGGCACGTGGCATTCAATGCATTCATGTATCATAGCTTTAAACCGGTCCCAAAGTTCGTGAACACTGTCAGTGCTATTACAAAATGTATCAAAGATGAAGGAAAGAACATCGACAATGGAAACATCATCAGCTCGAGAGAAGTTTCTAAAATGCATTTCTGAGCAATTTTTATCAACAGTTAAGCCGGAAAGAGTAAGTAGAACGGCTTGGTGATCGGAGATACCGGGTATGACTACACATTTAGCTGTATCTAAAATTGTGCCAGAAACAAAAAAAAAGGTCTAGTGTGGATTTTGAACTCCCTTGTATTCGGGTCGGCTGCTCTACAGTTTGTGTCAAGTCATATGAGAACGCTATATCAAACATGGCCTCACTTGATTCATCGCTATAGGTTTTGATTGCGAAATTTGGCCAGTCAATGTCCGGTAAGTTGAAATCGCCTGCTAAAATAATTCGATCATTTGGCTTAATAAATGTTCTCATATAATCTGCTAGATTATTTAAAACACTGACAGGTGATCCAGGGGGCCTATACAAAGATCCAACAATGTACCGGACATTGTTGTGGTAAGCCTTACAGAAAATGTATTCGATATTAGGCACTCCAGGCATGCTCACTATATTTAAATAATTTTTGAAGATTATGGCGACACCTCCTCCTTTGCTACCACGGTCTTTTCTAAGTACACTGTAGTCAGCTGGTGCGAATTCACTATCGTAAATGGTTTCGTTTAACCATGTCTCAGTTAAAACCGCGATATCTGGATCTTCGCAAAGTAAAATTCCTTCTAACTCACTAACTTTATTTAATATGCTTCTGCAGTTTACATTCAATATTTTTAGCGATTTGGGAACGGGCTTTTGCTGTCAGTTGTTTTTGCTGTTTAGCTTGAAACGGGCATGTTTCACTTCATCCCAGCCATACATTATACTGTCAACGGACAATTTATTATACACCAATTTCACCTTGGCTCCATTTTTCTTTTCCTGGGCGGCACTCTTCCACAGGTGCTTTCGGATTTCCCGCATTCTGGTAGAAAAGTCTTCAGAAATTGAGATTGAGGATCCCTTTAGCTTGTAGGCGGACTTTAATGCTGATGCTTTTTCTCGGTAATCTATAAACTTCACTATCACAGGACGTTCCTTATCTCCATTTTTCCGACCAAGTCGATGACACCTATCAATCCCAGAGACAGTTAACCGTAATTTGTCTTGAAACACCTCAGCAATCAGTTTACTTTCAAGTTCAGCTGCTGTTTCTTCGTCTTCCTCAACTGATCCGTATATAACTAAATTGTTTCTGCGACTCCTATTTTCCAAGTCATCGACTTTGGAGAGTAGTGCCGATAACTGTTTATCAACTTTCTCGACAGTGTCCTCTATTAGACTCACACGGCTGTTCAAAGCGTTCAAATCTGTCAGCTGTTTTTCCAAACCTTCTATGCGTTCGGTCAGAGCTGAAATGTTCCGCTCAATATCGGTTTGAGAACTACGTAAGGCTTCCATAGCAGCGGTCAACTTTCCCTGGCCGTCCAGTAATTCTAAAAGCATTTCTTTTTCAGTAGGGCCCGGATTTGCCTCAACATCCCCACACGCCAACAGGTCTCTCGAAATAGAAATGACATAACTGAAGACATTCATCAAAGGTAGCGGGCAGGGCAGCAGCACTAAGAAGCGGTTATCGCTTCGATAGCATTTAGTAGATAAGTATCGACTAACCTGCAGCACAAAACAGAATGGGTTCCTTAGCATGTTGCCGCTGAGGCTGCTGCCGTGCCCACTGATGAGGCTCGATGTGGTCTGTCCTTTTATAGCGGGGAAGCAGGTCATGTGAATCGACGTAACCGCTGTTGGCATTGACGTGGCGATGATAGTTGGCGCTGTCGGATCTTCCACGAGGCAAATGTTACCGATACGTGTCGATGATATCGGATACGCCCCCAGGCTTTCACTGTGACTTGGCGTAGCGCTGAAGCAACTGCATGACGATAATTCAGCCTGCAGCAGAACCGCAACAACCTGCAGCACAAAACAGAATGGGTTCCTTCGCATGTTGCCGCTGAGGCTGCTGCCGTGCCCACTCTTTTATCTTGAGGGATATTTAGAGGTCAAACTTCTGTTTTAAGCCTGGTGTCCACCATGTGACTATGGGCAGCCACGTAGGCCCCCAAGTGACCCGTGACCGCTGTTAAGGTTAAGGTCACGGGACCTGGTGGTTGACATGTGACTTTTGGGCATAGTCACGTCGGGCACTGAGTGGCCCGTGACCATTTCCAAGGTAAAAGTCAAAGCCGCGTGAGGTGACGCCAGTGACATGAGGAAGTAGAGGGCGCTAGAGTGGCGATACGTGTAGAAATACAAGCCCTCGAGCTCCTGCCTGGGTTACAACACTGCGCGAGATGGAGGACGAACATCCTGCCACAGTAGCGCGTCGGAACGCGAAGAAGGCACGTCGGAATGAGGCCTTGAAAAGGCGGCATGCCGAAGAGACCGATGAAGAGCGGACTTTAAATTTGTAGAAACGCACAGTGTGTTTAATCCAAGCTTGGCAATGAGAGTAGCCATGAAGGTACATGACGCTTTCGCTTCTTTCTAGGGTCAACCCAAGTTGAACCTCCAGCATATTGTTTGCTTTCCATTTCTTTCACTTGCTATAAATCGGGGAAGGTGGCGCTTCACTCCTGCCACATCTGACAGGTGGTCGGTTACGCCCGCAGTAACGCAACTGTACCTAAGGTGCGCAATTTCGGGAACGGACGGCAAGCAGCTGCGCTCTGAATAATAATAATAAATAACAAATTTCTTATTCTTTATTCAGAGCGCAGCTGTTTGGCGTCCATTTCCGAATTTCACGCCTTTGGTACAGTTGCGCTACAGCCAGCGTAACCGAACACCTGTCAGCCGTGGCAGGTATACAAGCAGTGAAGCGCCACTTTCCCTGATTTATAGCAGGTGAAAAAGTGGAAGTAAAAAATTAGCTAGAAGAGACCTGTGTTCTCTAGCAAACTGCTTAAAAACGGACAACGTAGTTTCAGTCCATGCAGCCTGCTTTGGCTTTTGCACAGTATTGTTGCCAGCCAGACGGATCTTGAATTAACCTGATAAAGTTGCAAGTTCGGGTATCCTGAACATCGTGTGTCGGCGTTGGCACTGTGAGCAAAAAAAAAAAAAAATTCCCAAGCGTGTGTCCGGTGGTGGCCATTGCGCAGCTAATATGCGCAGGCATTCATTTATCGCCGAGGCTTTGTGACCTCACGAGACGACTTGATGTGGCCGCGTTAATAAGAGCTTTCAACTCGGACTACTTGGTTAACTATGGCATTATATCTATGTCGGTTTTACTTTCACATATTGTGTTAGCTTACGGCTGCATGCTAATGAGTATGCCTGAGGTAATTGCAAGCACGAACTTGGAGATCAGGGCTTAGGCCAGTTGCAAAGCGCATGAACAGTGTGAGGCAGCAAGCAGGAACCGTTGGAGCTGTCGTGTCGTATCTTTTAAAACGAATCGTAAGAATCTCCGAAATTATCGGTGAAGGCCAGCAGCACGCAGTTTTTTCACGTTGCGCTGTTGGTAATATATGATCCGTAAAAAAATACCAGACTGCCTTCTTATTCCGAACAATAAAGAGACATTAGGAGAGAAAATATTTTGCTTCGTTCTAAAAAGAGAACTCTCTTTTCACCAAATGTTACTTTTGGTAATAACGGTAAAATGATCTTGTTGATTTGTAGCGTGTTATTAGGTTTCGTAAAGTAAAGCGTCATAAAAATATAGATGAGCAAGTTTAGTCTCTTTAATACAATATCGACTTTAAACTTGTTTCGCAAACGATAATGCTTATGTGCCAATATAGGTAGCACCAAGTAGCATACACAAAACTCCGTTGAAACCTCATAAAGAAAAAAAAAGATGTTTTGATATCCCCGTCGGGGGCTTTTAGAGATAAAGCGTTGCATATGTAGACACGACAAGAGGAATATGACCGGGAGATTTGCTCCAACACGAGCAATACTAAAGTAGCTCGCTACAAAAAGCGCTGCATCTTATAGGATCATCGTGTCGGGTAGAACTCTTGCAGAGAATCCTGAAACAAGCAATAGAAGCATCGGATGAGTCCTACGGTGGCACATCAGGAGCGCAGCAGCGCACTACTCCCCACGTTAGACCTCGCCGTGATGGGGCCGTTTCCATGCCCCGGATATCGATCGCAGGCTATTTTTAGGCAACGTTCTCGAGATTGTTCGGGGTTGGGAAACACCACTCAAGAATTTGTGTTTCGTTTTTCATGGTTGAAGCGATTGCCGTCAATTTCACTCGCATTACAGTGTCATCCGCGATGTGCAATAAGGGGGGGGGGAGGGGGGCAGGGGGGAGAAGTTTCCATTAGCCTCCGACGACCAGCTTGCTTATGTCGTAGATGTTGACAGGTATTGAAGGACGCGTTGCAGAGAACTTGCGCATATGATCCCATAGTTGTGCGAGAAAAGAACGCAATCAACAGGTGGCGAGATCAAATTATATCCTTCCGCACATGCTGAGTTTATAAGCGCGATAGCACATGCATATTGTTGCAAACCATTGAAATGTTTATTTTTTTATTATCTTTACATTTTCGAGAGCTGTCGGCAAGTGGCCTTCCTTATCATTCTGATTCTAGCACGCGAATCCATTTTGTATTCTTTGTTTGTTCATGTTCGTTGTCGCGAGATACAGCTTTATCATTTTCTTTGTCGTGCAAGATGCGAGATGTATCTCAAACATTCTGGCCACTCGCGTGTGTTTCTGTAATTTTTCAAGTTTTGCTAGTCCCCGTTTGCGGCTGTATTTAATGTTTCTTAACCGCCGATAAATTGAACGCTGACGGGTGCGACGACAATTCGTAGACTGACGACCGCTGAGCCAACACCACCTAGACTACTACAAGGCCTGTGCAACCTTATGTGACGTCATCGTAGTGAGATCGTACTGAAAATCGGCTTCAGCCTGCGCGGCTGCGTTTTTTTTTTTTTTTTATTGAACGCTGCTCTGGAGCTACCTGTTGAAACTTTTAGTGCTTGCGACGAAGAGGGTTATACTTATGTTACCTGTGTTATCTAATATTTCCAGTTTTTTTAAGTATATAAGAAGTTTTACGCAATCCATCTGGCATTTATTTCAATGGCAGAAATGAAGTTGCGAGGAAATTTTCACCTTCATTCGGAGTTACTTGAATAAACATTAAGACCGGCACAAAATTCATCTGAGAGTATTTTTATTGTTAGATGGATAGATAAAGCTAAGAACTGTAGGCAGAGATATTACTCAGAACTGTGACCTTGACGATACTCGGTCTAACTTGTCGTGAATACGAGGTCACTTTCACGGAAGTGCTGGTCACAAAGTTGTAACGTAACTATAAACAAAAGCTGCTTAAGCTGGGAGCAGCGATTGCCATCAGTATATTAACGCAGTAAGCAGCTAACTCGCCTTTTAACCAGTAATTTACTACGGCAACTAAGATCATGTGGCCACTAGCGAAATGAAATTATTTCCATAAGAAAATAATTTAGGTTGCAAAACAATTTTGTTGCGCACTCAAAACAGGGCGAATGCTACTCGATGATTAGTATCTGTGCTGTATACATTGTGTGCTCGATATGGACGCGCGTATACGATTGAATACACTGTGCTAAATCAAATAGGGGTGAATAGCAGCACGAGTATTAGGAAGCAAACAAGAACGCTTTCTTACCATAGTGCACTTCATCGGTAATAAGTTATTCCACGGCCCAGCCTTTGTCCACGCTGCATTTTGACCCGAGTCCGACGGAAACTTGCAAACTTGCGCTTTGGATCCAATGTCATAGTTAGAGCGACAGTTTAGCGCACAACAACACCCAGGCATCGTAGATACCTTGCTCGCAAGCGCCTATGCAGCACTGATTAGAAACACAGCAAACACAGGCTGAAAACACGGACACACAGGCGGAGTTGTTCCAGATCGCCTTGCTTGCGTACGCTTGCGCTAGGCGCCGCCGATCTATCCCTAGATCTCACTGTGGTGACGTAGGACTAGTGGAAAGGGGGACTTGCGCAGGCCTTCTCAGTTTGGGGGGTGTGGCTGAGCATGATTGTTGCTCTCGCCGCTGCCGGTTGCTTAGGTCTTTTGGGGGCGCAATTCAGCCGAAGAAAGAGTTGATTACAGATAAGACCAAGCCTCCTCATTTGTTAACAACGACATTGTCACCACTATGTGACAGTATATACCTGAGAATAAGCAAGCGACGAGAACAATGAGATCAGCTGCTACCTGACGTTTACATTTGCACTGAACAGAGGAGGTTAGCGTTACCTTCAAAGCACGCAGTCTAAGCGCTTCACATTCATGCTTATTACCGCCGATAAGTGTAATGATATACGCGGCGGAATTTGGCCTAGTCGAACTGTGAACCGCTGGTGCATGCTTACTAACATGCCGCCTAGGACAAATGGGTATAAAATATAAGACTGAAAAAAAAAAGCAATCATACACACAGGCGTTCTGTGTATTTTCCCAATCTGGCCCATGTACACAGTTTAATGCTTTGATGGGCTTTTAAGCTATCGAGATCGCGCTCTACACACTTCTGCATCTAGAAGATCGGTGCATTTCATTCACGAAACATATTTAAAAAAAGGGCGACACATCCTGTGAAATGGCGAAGAGAACTCGTGATAGATAGTAGGCAAAAACAAGACGCCGGTTTTAATTTCTTCCAGCCTATGACCCTATCTACTTTTGTATTTTCGAGCGGTTTTTCATTACAGAAGTTTCATCAGAACTCATTCAGAACGGTTGTGTAGCGCATGTTCGTATAATATGGCAATCTAGGTTTAAGGTTCCCTGAAAGAGCCTTCAAAAATGGCAATAAACTGCCTGCATTATGTAGAAAAAATTTGCTCAGCGTGCATGTAACGTATGTGCAGCCTTTGTCAAAAGTTTAGAGCACGAAGGGTTCGCTTTTAAGCTATTCATTATGACTTCTATAACAATCGTGGAAGTCCTAGCCATTGGAGAGAGTAGGATGAAACATATTTTCTTCAATAAGTTTAGAAAGCTGGGAATGCATTACGAGCCACGTAGTATGGTCCAGACGTAGACCCCAGGGCTGTAAACTTTTGACAAAGGGTGTACGATTCAACGTAAGAGAGTTGATAATTTACAAGGCAAGTTTTAAACGAACCTCACAGGTACCAAGTCACCCGTTTAGATTTGACTTATGGAGCAAGTTCCTTTAGAAGAATGCATATTTCTGCCCCACGCTCATATGAAAGCTCGGGGCTTATATAAATGCTCCATCTAAGGGGTGGAACGCCATTCCAACGTAATTGCAGAATCTCGCCAACTGGTGTCGCTACTGAGAGCGCGTTTTTAAATTCTGTTTTATAAAGAAGCACTACCCTTCGCGTAATGGTGAGTAGATGTAAGCAGGAACTGTGTTTTCAAGTGAAAGCTTCAATGCGGCGAATATCAGCCAAGGTCAACCTGACAAGCTGCTTGACCTTCAACAAGCCAGAGGTCAAAGGGTGGCTACATAGCTTAGCCATAATGCACCTATGGTGTAACAACACTTGACCTTCGATGGCAGATTCAGCATCTTGGCATCTTAATTGCTGAAACACCGTATCTGCACATGTGTAAACCTAAGCTAACCAAAGAAAAACGGTACTTAGGCTTCCCCTAACTAGGTTTAAAGGAAAAAATCCTCTGGCATACTATTACCGACTGAGCATAGTGGACAACCCTTACAAAAAAGCTTAATGAGTTTCTGATTAAATGATAATTACATTCCTCATCATGCACATTAACATTTCTATACATTTTCTTGATGCATTTTTGATGAGTTTCACAAGAAAGTTGGCCACCGTGTTTCTGGTTGGTACCTAATGTGTGCATTTCTTGTGTGTTGTTCATGAGTGTTGACCAATGAGCACTTTTGGATAAAAAGTAAAAGCTAAAACGTAGCGAAGCACATCAACTACATTAAAAAAAAGCTAAAAAATAAAAAAAAATAAAACTAAGCGAAAAAAAAACCGCACCTGTGGCGCGATTCGAACTCGGTACCTCTTACTCCGTAGCTTTCTAACACTCGGCCACTCGGGGAACTGGTAATGTCGGTAACGTATTTGCTTCTTATGTCTGGACTGCATTCATAAGATTGGGACATAATGTTTCGAAGCATGTTTCGAAGTGTACAGGCCATTGCGGCTGTTCTAACAATTACAACTTCCTGACCATTAGAACTTGCATCTAATGTTCTAGATACCTATGCGCACTATTTTGTCCACTGCAGTCATTTTAACATGTCGAGTTTGGCATCGCTGGCAAATTTATCAGCGCTGGCTCTTCGGTGGTTGCTACCTTGGGCGTAATTTTCGCTGAACACGGAGCTGTAGCACGAACCTTTAAGGAAAAAAAGTGCGAGCAAGCTTCAATACCGGCAAGCGCAGCAGCGCCAACACTATTTTACTGGTAACTAAATCTTATTTGTATCTAAACATTTCGGGAAGCGTTGCGATGAGGCTCGGCTAATCTATACGCAGAGCAAGAAGGAGCTCGAAAGCTTAAGAAACACGCAAAATATCATGCATTATAAACAAGGCATTGCTTCTCGTGCCCTGGTCGCGCACATGCTCCCAGGACGGTCCAGTTCCGAGTCAACGGACGGCTCGGGTTACGTCCGCGCGTCGTCGTTGGCGCAGGCCGGGGTACCCCTGCTGGTCTCTCCAAAACGGCCTGCTCGCAGGTGCAAGGAGGCATTGGAAATGGAGCGGCCTTGCGTCCGTTAGCTTGGAGGCGGTGTGGCAGTGCGTTGGTTCGCGTACACAACAATATCCTTGCCCGTAACACCCTCAAGCATATTGTCCAACCACAGCACCCATTCGCTTGGCAAGAAGTGATTTGCAGTGGCACAAACACCCAAGACGCAGGGTGTAAGCGTGTTTTGAATGAAACAAATGTCGAAAAAGTTGTTTTTGTTTTTACAGTGCATGCTAAACAGAAATGAAAACATAGTAAAGAATATACATTCGCTTAGTGATGTATAATTTCCCTCATTTGAGAAAGTCAATGTATTTCCACATTAGCTCCTATACAAAAATACTGTTTTGTTTTCCAAGTACAAAACTTCTTGCGTAATCTCAAATGAAAGTCTGTTGCGGATCTCATGTTAAAACACATAAAAATTGTTTCTTAGGCAACATCCTACATATGCTAATCAGAAATGAAAACATAGGGCTCTGAAAGTGTGCAGTTAACAAAGAAATACTATATATTCACTTAGTGATGTATACATTTCCTCATTTGATAAAGTCAATGTATTTCCACATTAGATCCTACCCAAAAATACCGTTGCGTTTTCCAAGCACAAAACTTCATGTGTGATCTCAAAGGAAAGTCTGCTGCGGATATGATGTTAAAACACATCTAATCTTGAATCTCCTTTGAGTGGTTGATGACTCATCAAAAACACATCACGTGGGTAACATAAATTCAATATCCATTTTTGTAAGGGAATGCAGCTCAGAATTTCTCATTGGGCTTTCTACTTGTCTGACTGTTGGACCGTGATGCATCAAGCCGACGAATGGTGCCACAAAAAATTGTTATAATTGTGGCCGGCACGCCTGTTCTTTAACCAAGGCAGCTCAATTGGCGCTGTCGTCTCGCCCGTCACGTGCCGCAAACAATGCGCATGTGGCGCTCAGACTACAGATACAAGTGTAGACTCTTTCGCGCGGCGCATTGGCTAAAATAGAACCAAGAAGGCACATTTTAACGCATGTTATGTGCAAGTAGAAGCTCAACACGTAGGCGCCAGGAATAATACAATAAACTTCGATACTTTGTTGAGATTTGCTTTGTGCTTTAGTCATTTCTATAATTAACTCAAAATCATCAAATACTTTTGAAAGCAGTCAAAAATAAACGCTTCAAACCTGGATTCCTAAAGAATAACGACGTGAGGGCCGAGTTGGTGCATGATAAAATGAACGGTGGCGCAACAAGGACACTAACAAGGGACACCACATGTGCACAATTATCAACTATTTATTACCCGGAAATGTGGCAGAAGTATGAGACTCATCGCAATCATCGCTCCGAACCTAATACGTGGAAAACAAGCGAGAACATCGAGATAACAGACAGACACCTTTAACCCCTGCAGATAAACTAACAGATTCTGATAAAAGAAATTAGAAAAAAAAAAGAGACATCTCTTAGCGAAAGCAGTGTGAGACAGCGTCATTTAGAGAAGCTCAAACGACAGAGACGAAACGCGGTGTTTCTTTCCGCTTCGTCAGTTGGCAGAAATATTTGCAACGCTGCCGGGCAGCAAACAAAATATTTTCTTCTATTGGACTAAAGCGATTTCCACAATAGGCTTACTCCGCATCCACATCCCAGTTTACTACCGTGCGCGTTTTGCAAAGTCGACGCATCTTTGGGAAGCGCAGAGACCTTACGTGAACATCGAATGTACTCCCCTCAGCGTCTGTGAGACTTTCCTGCGAACAGGTGAGCGAGAGGTAAACACTGAATTAAAACTTGAAAGTGCCAGCTTTTGTTAAGCACGAAAGCCACAATTAGTATAGTTTCAGTAATGACCACAAATTGACAGAGATAAAAAACCAGACGGTCTTAACCAAAGTGTGTTTGTTTGAAGAGCATAGGTATTGAGTATATTCAAATGCGGGCAGCTAGCAGTAGATAGGTATATTGGTATACCTGTTTAGATTCCCTTGATTATATCTGCTACAGAAGTAAAGGCACTGAAATCCAGTGGCAGAGCCTGGAAAGCGTACCAATGGCACGCTTTGTTGAACAACCGCATAATGCAGCGAACAACTGGTAACAAACGTTTGCGGGTCCCGCTGATGTCATCGACTTTTTCATTAGTGACCTTTCAGACGAGCTTTCAAGTGATTTCGAAACGAGAGAGCGCAGTTTACGCAGGTATGTCGGCACTTCCACCTGCGGTAATCCACAGAAAGCGTGATTTTCCCCGCTGAACGAAGCTTTCCGCCGATATTGGTTTCTGTGACGCCAGAGTTTGGACAACGAGTTGCGAAACGTTACCTGCAAGTGGAACTATACATGTGGTGGGCAGAGTGTTGCGGTTTCGTTCACAGGCAGGATTACCGCGTGCCAGGCAAAGGTGTGCAGTCTGTTTGTGTTATATACGAGGTGGAAACGTAGTTTGCAAATATCAAACAGGAGCCAAGTTAACAAAGCCAACGCCGAGCTAACAGAAAGAAGGGGTCATTTTGGAGCCGCTGTGGAAAGTCACAGTGTGCACTGCTCTGGAACTTTGTACGAAGATCGCAGCACTGACTTGAACCAGAGTTTGCCGCTTCTAAATATAGATAAATCTGTGCTCTAAAATACCAACCCAATACAATTTTGCGGCTGCTTTCAGAAATCCCGTTTTGGTCGCAATTAGCTTGACGTCGCGATACCACAGGTACCATAAGATTAGAGTTCGAGCTTTGTTAAGGTAAATAGTAAAGTAGGACAGATAGGTAAAATTTGTTTGCAATCTCACTATCAGCCGAACCCATCCATAATTAACCGAGCTTACATGATTCAAATGCAGAAAGAAAGAAAGACATTGATTGGGGCCTGGTTTAATTAGAAACTGGAAAAATCCCAATATTCATGAAACGTTCGAACGTTGTCCAAATCTGACATTAATCCCAACAAGAAACACTGGAGGATTTTTAAGTTGTGAGATCTCAAAAAACTGTATACTGTAAGCTCTTCTCAAAGTTAAGATTACATCAGCCAATCGTTAGAGCTGAGCACTATTTCAAACAAAAAAAGTTAGTTATTTAACTGTGATTAATCCTAGTTGAAATGTGATAGCAACGGCGGAACCTACTTTTGCCTGCTACATTATTCCCCTATCACGCCCTATTAGTGTAGGGTGCTAAATTATTGAGGACACTTAAGCTCATTCAACAGTATGACGCGAGAGCGTAAGCTACCAGCCCACATATAAATGAGAAGGGTTCAATGCTGCTGAACCAAACGTGGAGCGAAAGCATTAGCTGCCTTCTTCTTTTTCTTCTTCTTCCTTGATATTTGGCACATACCCACGAAGGGGGATTGGCCAGGGTTCAGTGTGGACTAATAAATGTCCTACACAAACTGCCTGTGACCAAGCGTTCATCTTCTTCTTCCTCTTCTTCCTCCTCTTCCTCCTCTTCCTCTTACTCTTCTTCCTCTTCTTCCTCTACTTCCTCTTCTTCGCGGCTCTTCAAGGTCAAACGTGGCCCTTTCCGGGACGACGCAACGGGCCAAAACCTGGCTCAGTATTGCTATCGCAATAAAATAATTTCTAATATAATCCTCCGGCCAACCTAATCGTGCTGTCAAAGAAATGATTCTGACGGTGAACACTGCTCCTGATGAGGACATTCTCAAAACAGTCTGGCAAGAAACAGATAGGAGACGGCTCGGTTATCGGCAGAACATTGATCGGCAGCGAACAGGCTTGCTGGGTTCGTCGGTATAGTTTCGCTCACAGTTTGTAGATTCTGGTACGTGATGTGATAGCGATGACTGATGTGATGCTGTGGGCTACTGGATGCCGCATACCACACGGAAACACGACTGAAGAACATTCCTGAAGGAACAAGGCGCTTGACGAGGAATAGATGCAGACTGACACCAAGAATTGTGTATGTTCGCAACACTTCACGCAGCGTACTACAAAGGCAAAGTAGCTTAAACGAGGTGACAGGTTTTTCTGCATAGTATTGCAGAATGCTATTCAGGTCAGAAGTTGTCTTAGTGTTACGCAATAATAAACAATTTACATTAGGCTGTCTATTGTGACCAAATAAACACGCTATGAAAATAGAAGGAAAAAAGTTACCCACTGCATTCCTCACTACAGCGCTGAGCAGGCATCTGTATTCTTGGAAGTTGGCCAGCTGTAAACGACAAATAACTGGCACTAAATGTGGTTACGGAATTGTCGTTCACGTTTTAGAAGGATATGCAGAATATCGATGATCTCATCTTGGTCTTTAGTCAGGTTGTCTTTTGACCGAATTGCTCTTGGCAACATGACGCTCAAGAGCTTGTGTACTAGGAGCGGCGTCTTCACTTACATCATCAAAGCAACCACCCGGGCCGCACGCCGGGAGATTTAATTTTCGTTCAGTTTCCTGTTTATATAGAATGTCGTTTACATATTACAAATATAACGTCATGATACCGAACACAGGCCAAGAACACAAGACAAGGGTGACCTTGTGCTTCTTCTGTGTTCTACACTTTGGCTGATTACAATATTAGTGAGTACGAATTCGTATAATTGTCAGCCTTCTTCGAATATTTCCGGAAAGGCCCTTTAAGTTGGTGTGCGACGAATTTCTTGTGATTAGTAATAAAGAAGTGTTACCTTAGTGGCATCAGAGCTAAAACTAAAAGGATATCATTGACACCAGAGTGCTTGATAGTATTAGAACTTGGCTTTAATTTAAAAGTTATCAGCAAGTTCGAGAAATTCTCATAGCGTGGTGCCAGCATGCTGACACTACATATTTAAAAAAACCTCTCAGATGTAGACAACCCACCCAGGTAGAGAACTTTGAATGTTGTGGGCGCTATAACTCGGCTCTGGAATTGCACCGAAATCTGGGATTGTTCTTAATGGTCATAGACTTCACTGTTGTCTTCTTATCTTTCTGTTGCGACGATATAGCCTTCGTCCCGCAAATCAGCGACCTTGCACAGAACGAGAAAAATCTGAATGAACAAACAAAAGGCGCGACGGATCGAACGTTCTAACACTTATCGCGAATTGTTCTTAAAAAAGCGCCGAATTTTTTGGGCTCATGATCTCCCGCCGTGAAAGGACACACACCCTGTTATTGACTACAGTATAAATTTCACTGATCACCTTCGAAACCAAGAAGCTAAGAATATAGAATACGCCAGACCTGTTCGACGGACGAACATTTGATATTGTAAAGTGGCAAATTTAATTTTTAAAATCAAAATGTCCCTCACTCTCGCCCAAACAATATGAGTTAAATACTAAAGTAAAAATAGATTGATGAGCTCACAGTTCGATCGAGGTTTCAAATCCTGCATATTTGTCGACTTAAGTGTTTCGCAAAAAAGCACCTCTTGCAATGGTCACGTCCATTAATTAATTCTATCAGTTGGCACATTTCACAGCTGGCCATTCCCCTCCTCGATTCGACATACGCCTGCAATACGTATTCAGCGAACATCCCGCATTGTTCAAACCTACGTGGCGGTGCTACTCACGTGTCAACCGCTGTTTACGCAACAGTTTTTCAGTCATTTGCAAGCACTTTGACTAGTGGAAATGCAGGCATTGAAGGCACTGCTCGTGGCAGCGAAAGCGCAGGCTGACGCCCCATAGAAAGACTGTTGTGATAGCGATGCCTGACGAAATCTTTAGGCTCGTTGTAGTACCGTGTTTTCCGAAGTGTAACATGAATGCGTCTTTCATGTAAAGGAAATAAATTTGAAAAGGATATAATAAAGTCTATTAGCACTAAGAGCTTACAAATTCCTAAGAGTAAATACGATACTTCATTAAATCCGCGGCTTTTAAAAGTTAAAAAGGGTTGAAACAATGCGGCCAGTTTTGCTTGCTTGGCCGTATACGAAGAGGTTGCGCTAACACAATGCCATGCTAATCAAGCCTGTGCTTCCAAACGCGTGGTTGTTTGTAAACGCGCTTAGTTTACCCAAGAAATTTTTGTGCCATCGGTGTCAGCTCGATGACGCCGTCCTGTTTTTACTTTATCTGCGATTGCGCACCGCCTCTTACAGATCAGTGCTACGCACCACTCTCTGACGCCACAGCTTCGTGACTACAACGTGCTTTGCATAGCGTGATGAAGTGTCCGTTAAACATGCGGGGTTTTCGGCTGCAGCGATGGTCTGTTGCTCTACAGCAGGGGTGAGCGAAGCTGATCTTTTCAGGTGGCAATGAGGTAAAACGCCCTGCTCGCGCCAAATTTATTTTATTAATGCAAAAGCATTAGTAGGCTATGTTGGTAAGGCCGAGCTGTAACGTATAATGTGACGGGAAAAGTAAAGCTACGACTGTGTATGCGAATCTTAGTGCGATATGGTAGTAATATAACGATAAAATAATCATAACTATCAGTAATATATATTTTCGATAAATATTATTTTTAATAGTGACAACAAGTTAGTGACAGCTTGATTAGCGACCCATGATTAATGATAAGGTCATCAAAATTACAAAAACTATTATTACTAGTGGTGGCAGCTATTGATAAAATAATTAAGGATATACAATGATAAAGTAAGAAGCAAGTGTCACTGAAGAAATATTTAGCGATGAGATAGTTACTGATACCCTAAATAGTAATAATTACTGATATGTAGTTAGTTATATGTAGTAAGCGATAATAAAACGTCTCGGCAGCTGCCAATGGAGTTTCTATAGTGACCTTTTCTGTTCTTGGTTTGGGTCAGGATCATATGGAGCGCACAGATTGGCTTGCCGGCTCAGTGAGAAACCTATAGGGCTTCGGCAGTAAAATTGCACTACAGGAAACATCAACGGAAGACGAGAGTGTAATGTTTTTTATGTTGTCCAACGTCTCAAAGCGGCTCTGTAGTAGAGCGGTTATGGTTATTTTATAGGTACTTTTCAGGAAGGTTGTACAAAACTTTTATGACGCTTATTTGCGATGCCATCTAGAGAACTTTAGGGGAAACGAGGTGAAAGCTTCAGCTCAAATGGTTGTGCAGTCTTGATATGGCTGCCTTTACCCAGCGAATAAAACTGATTGCATATAGTGTATAAGACAGTTGGCATATAGCGCTTTTTGTGTGAAACGATTGCTAGAGGGAAAAAGAGAGTGCGATATGGAAGCACCGTAAAGTTGGGCATAGATTTCCTAAGGCGATGGGTTTGACGAGGCACCAGATGTGTTAGAAATTTTAGCTCGAGGTCAAAAAAACATTGCGTAAAATAGGCATTAAATATAAGGGCTGTTTATCAGAGCAATCATAGAGTAGAAAAAATAAAGTCGGGGCTTTATGAGGCGGAAAACAGCACCAATTTCTGAATAAAGTAATGGGGCTTGCGTCTCTTATAGGCCATATCTCTCCAGAGCTCCAAAGTAAGAATGACGCTGCCTTAGCTTCAATTTCTCGATATCTTCTCAAGGCAGCTTTGCTCGGCGTGATGACACACGTGTAGAGTATCATGTAGAGACCTTGAGAAGTGCTTCCTGTTGACACTTGTGACAGACGGGAGGACTATTATTCGTGGCGAAGCAGTTATGAATTGGTCGCGGCCACAGGATACCTTAATTTTATTCGACTAAAAATGCAAGGAATGAAATTTATTTATATTTAAGGAACAGCGCAAAGGACAGGACACAGAGACACAAGAAAGCACAAACACAGGGCGCTGTTTGTGCTTTCTTGTGTCTCTGTGTCCCGTACTTTGAGCTGTTCCTCAAATATGCAAAACCAACTAGCCCTCCAACTCGCTCTTATTAAGGAATGAAACTCTGTCATGTACGTTGCTGGCAAGACGCAGAAAGTGACTGAAATACTTAATTGCGTTAGTTACGGACCCCAACATACAGCCAGTCTGTTTAGTAGTGCTGCAAAAAAATTGCGCATCTAACACGTGCTTGATATGCTGCTCAAATAAGTATGAAATATTAAGTAAATATATAAATGCGGTCGCTTACCGGGGCGACGGTAATTATTGTATCAAGGTGTCTGTAACTATATCCCTATTTCTTCGTACAGATATAAAAAAAAAATGCCGCCGTTGTGCGCAAAAATTTGTTAGCCTAAAGCAGGGCCTAGAAACTCACATTGTGGGCAGGAGATCGTTGTGTCTGACGCGAACATTGAGAAACATGCCTGCAGGGACAGAATAAGAAAACGAAAACCGATTGTTAAAGGGACAGAACATTGGAATTTAGGTCTCGATTTTGTTCGCCGCAGTGGAAAGATTGATGTCTAAAATGTTCGATTCCATAACGGTTTTGTTAGAAACCGTGTAGAAAAGTTTTACCGGGAATTTTTCAATCAATGCGTCCGCCCGTTTTTATGTAGTCTGATGCTGCAAATCATGAGCAGCGGCCGCGATGACGACTGATGGTCGACAAAAAAGACGTACCGAAAACAAATATAACTTTCACTCGCCAGACATTTTTTTTGCGTAGAGTAACGTCCTTTTCAGTTTCACACGCAATGCTGTTACGGCACAATAACGTACGCCCCCGTCGACGAAAGTTTTAGTCGGAACTGTCATTGCTTCATTCACGTAATTGCAAACACTGTGGCGCCATCTAGTGGCAAAACCTGACAGCATACCTTGCGCGGTGCGAAAGCAGGGGTAGTCTTTAAGGATGCACTGGAGAGAGCGCAAAATATAATAAATTATGGCAAGCACTTTAGGAGAAAAAAGAACAATGTGCAGTTACGAAAATCAGCAATATTTTGCTGACATGTAGTGACGTAGGGGGCTACACTGAAAGTACTAGGGTTTCTCCGCTAGAATGCGCCTCCGTTTTTATTCAATTTTCAATTGCAAATTAAAATTGTAAAGTCACTTTTTATATTATAGTGCGCAATCTGTACTATATGAGGCAATATCTTTTAATATCGACCATAAGCTCATGACATATTTCGGCCAGTGTTCTGTCCCTTTAATCGAAAGAAATTAAGATTCTAGAACTATCTACAGGCAGTGCATTAGATTGCGTTCAATTAAATGGCTGTACATCTGCACCCATTGGCCCAAATGCGTAAAATGGAAATGTGCGCTGACACTTTAAAGGATCACCTGCTGCATGCTAGCAAATTGAGAAATATTGAAAAATTTGCTGTTTCCAGATCATTTTTGCTCCCTTGAAGCAACTGGTTATAACCATACTGCAGGATATTTTGTGAGAACATATAACAGCCCATGTCAACGACATCCCGCGTTGGATATTCCGCTCGAAATATCATCCCTAACAATGGCTCGCTTCGTATATGGCTCCGAACAAAAAAGAGTGTGGCGGACGCTGCTGTCACCCTTGTAAATGTGCATGCAACGAACCAAAGAATGCGGATACCCTTTTAGATGTGGAAACTTTGTTACGTTAGTGCAGTCTTGTATCGGCTGAGAAAATCCGAACCTCAGTACTCTAAAAGGTTGCATCTCCGATGCGGTACATGGGCTTTTATGCTAAAGAATGTACCGACAGAAACAGCTATTCGCAGCACTCCTGTTGTCGAGTGTGCATTTCTAAGACGCATGTCAAATGATATAACGAAGTGCGTCGCTACGTTACTGAGAGCAAAGGTGGGGGCGCTAAAGTAGAAAGAAAGCACTGCTTTTTAGCGTCAACAAAAACGAGCCTTATACAGCTCCCTGAAATAAATACCTGTGTGGTAGACTTCCCGCGAAAGAGGATTACATTCAGCCAATCTGTGCTTCCTCCCTGTGTTCTGCAGGTACCTTTTGCACTGGGGTGTAAAAATGGAGAGCTCACCCAGTTTTATGAACGTGTTTTCGTGCAAGCCGGCACATTTTTGTATTACCAATTTTAAATCCTTCAAAAGAAACGCAGCTCCCAAAATATCTTTGGTTAAGTTGTTTCCTGCTCCAGTTTGTGCTGCAGGCTCCACTTTATTGTTCCCACGGCGGCTAGCTTAGCAACAAGGATATTTAATTAATAGCTATGATCGTTTGCTTTCACCCTAAAGTGGGGTGGTGGTTTTATCCCGATTACAAAGCCTAACCAGCGCTCACAAACAAATGAAAATCACTGAAATGCTGACTATATATTGGTTAAAATACTGAAAATATTCTCTCGGAGACAACAATCTGCAAATGCATCTATACTTTAGCCGCAAGCGTTACTGCACAGCAAAAAAGCAGACAAAAACCGAACTCAGACTAACACGGAAGGGAAAGACACACGGTAGGTTTTGTTCTTTTGAAAATTTTCAGTAACGATGAAATTGGGCTGGTAGACGGATAATAACAAATGCAGACGACATGGTGCAGGGACGATATGAAAACAGGAAACAAATACGCAGAAAAGCAAACGCAGTACTTCGTTTCTGTCCTTTTTTTTCCCCCTTTGTCCAATGCGTGCACTGTTTCGTTTTCACCTGCTGCATTTCCGTTTTGCTTTGTAAAGTTGCCTTGCCTTTACATGTTTTTTGTATGAACAGTTTTGCGCAAATCAGTGCGGCGGATTACTTCGTCCACACGGTAACCGGGAAATGCCCGTTCATTCGGCAAGCTTACAACCATCCAGAGACGATAGAAATGACCGAAGTTTGTGCGCATTTTGTGAGTGCTTATGAATTGTCGTGCCATCTGGAAGCGGCTAACAAAAGCTTTTTGTTATTACAATCATTGTCTTCTGAAATCCTCTTTTAACTTCCTTCTATTTCATCTTAATTACATGTACGGATTTTATTTCTAAAATTTTTCGCTCCTGAAACTCTTGAACATATTTTATTTTCATGGTGGTCGTGTATTTACAAAAATCTGAAAGTTTGCAATTTGTACGCTGTTTCCTTTAGCGGCGTTAGACGCCGCCACTAGTCGTAAACACCCAATTTATTATTTTTTTTTTACTAATAAAAAAACGCCGTTTTTCGATGCATGGGTGCAACTAACAGACATAGAGTGATGGGAGATCGCGGTGTCCAGCTCGGAACCAGCTGCATAAAAGGAGCTGGTGGGCTGAACTCTAAGAGTCGCTGAAAGCCACAAGCTCCCAACCACCCTACGCTATATCGAGCTGACTCATCAAAACAGTCAGTAAGGCACAAGAGATTGAATAAACGTATTCACCACCACCACCACCCTATTCGAAGTTTCGCAACTGGTAATATTGAAGAGCTCTGGATAGAGCAACCTCTAATAATGATTACCATAGCTCGCATTTTAAGAGATATCTGGTAAACACGAACTGAGGTAATGCTATGACTATGACAAAGAGAGGTCCCTTATAAATACATTTTGAGTATGAGAGACATGCGCGTGTAGGCGTCACTTTTTCGCACTACGCCATGCTGTTCTGAAATCACCTTGAGGGAAATACAAAGAGTTAGGTAAAACTTCCACCAGTCCTCCGTACAACAGAAATAATAACCCAGAATTGCGCGTAGAGTAACCAATGGAATGGCTCAAGGACACCAGGTCCTTGAGCCGTTATATTTGTTAGCATGGCTATGAAGTATATAGAGGGGTTATCGGTCAACCGTTCTGCAAGCCAAGTTACTCCGAAATCGTTTTAATAAAGGCCGATATTGAGAACCATGGAAGCAGGTTCGGTAAACGAACCCGCACGCATATGTTTTTGTATTGTCGTATTTGCGGCTTTTTCGCACCCATAGAATAATGGAAGTAATTACTGAATTCTGCTCAGGGGTAAATGAAGTCTTAAGTTTTTGTCCACCAGTACCGCAAGCGAAAGTGTGTTCTTAGAATCCTCGGTTCTTTTCTACGAGGAGCATTGAATGCGAAAAGTACTGTCAAAGATCCCCTTCAACTTTTCATTGCTCTTCAAAAAATCAATTTCAGAGTTTCCTCCCATTTTCTCTGCCTGTAAGGCACACTGAACTTCTGACACTTCCGCAAACATGGCATTTGCGATGCGGCTCAACTCTACTCCTTATTTGCACTTTGCTTGTTTGCTTGCGCGCAGACTCTGCGATCTAGCTTTTTACCACAAAGGCTAAGTGGACGAATGACCTTGGACGAAGCGGATGTGATGGCCTAATGGCATTTCTTGGGTCAAGTTCTGGCGACACTGCCCAGTCGCCAGTGGTTGCGACGCATTCAACGGCAAAAGAACATTAAACATTCCGATGGTTCCTGTGGTCGTTTCAAAGCGGATGTCGATATTTTGCTATGTTCCTTTTACTTCTTTTGGGTACTCGTTGCAATAAAAAGATGGAACGAATGTCAAGTGTCCAGTAGTGCCCTACACAGCTGATATTTGTTCCCAGGCGCGTTTACTGTCTACACGATTTTCGACCTACTCATGGCGATGTTGCACTGCGCTTCTATTGAGAATATCCTGCTGACTTTTGTTTTCTGTAATTCTGACTCCGTCTAGGTAAATAAAGAAAGAGCAGAGCATTTCCACATTGCTGAAACGTAGTAGTTTATTGTGAGTGCTTTTCTGCATTTTCAAAGATATGCTAAAACTACTCCTGGCAAGTAGCCCAAATAGCGCGTTCGCCAAGAACTGCCTTCTAGCCGGAACGAGGCTGACGTCGAGTACAAGCTCGCACACTGCAACCCTCTGGCCTATTCATCAGCGCATGAAGCGAGAACCGAGGCTAATTAACTAGGGGAACGGTCGCGCCGACGGGAGAGCAAACATTTTGGATGCTACTTTGCGGTTGACAGGGCTGGCCACTCATGAGCTTAGCGTAAATAACTGTCAGCGATTAGGTGAAGTTTGATAGTAGTCGCGCTCTTTAATGTGCAGTGTCAGTAACAACAGCACCATGTTTAATAGAGTGGAAAGTTCCTATCGTTAGTATGCAAATACGGATTTAGTTTCTTTCCTTAGGATACGTCCTACCTTCTGTCCCAGAGCAGTTTGCGTCCGTTGTGTTAACCGGTTGGCACTCTGTGGTCACCAATGATTTGTTTCAAGCAAGGTGGCTATATGGAGAGGAGGCAGAATGCACCCTGTGAGCGGCAATTATGGTAGTGCTAAGAGTGGTCCTACGAAGGTAAACCAAGTCAAAACTCGCTTACTGAAGAACAGTTCAGGCCTAATAAAAATAACAGTTTAATGGTTCTGAGCACCGTGATCTCTGCTCTTTTAATCAATGAACATCTTTTACTCTTTATTTTCCGTATGCTCCACTAACTCGTTAACTAACTCCTAACTCTACGCTTCTAAGTAATGACTCGTAGGCGAAGTCTTAAGGCTACAAAGCTGGCCCACAAATACAGATGACGTTTCGCGAACACAGCTGTTTCTTGTGCTGTGCTGTGATTAATGTGTTAACGGTGCTGTCAACGCCGACTTGTCTCTTGACATGGCTGTGGACAAGGAGGCCGTGCACAATTTTTTTATTCTTGTGAGAACCCAGTTCTTGGCTCAGTTCCAGTTCTGCTTGCTGTGAACAGGAAAGGATTGGTGCTCCCGAGTTGAAGGTTTTTCATGTGAAGCTGACCAATTGCGTTTAAATTTATATTTCCATTTATTTTAAAGTTTTCCCAGATAATACTTTCTAAAACTTCCAACAAAATATAAAAATCGACTGTGAGTTCGCCAACGAGCAGTTTCTTTCAATCAGATATCCATTGCGGCGCGACCTTTCTAGCTTAAAATCAGTGCCGTGTCATCACTAACATTACTAGCACATCTGAGAAGAATCTGTGCAGGCTCAGACATAGCAGTAGTTGGATTCGGTGGCAATGGCATATATATTGAGAAGTACAGACGACGGTACACGGAAATCCGCTCCGGTTGCGAGGATTACCGTGTTTTCCAGCGCAGAGCCTGCTTCCCGCAACTCATTTTCTCTGGCCTTGCAAGCACTTATCTTTCATGCATGATCCTATGTAGAGCTGTCTAGGGTGGGAACAGCGCACTAAGACGCTCCATGCTGGTCAAGTTGTTATGGTTTTATACTACTGAACACAAGCACTTTGGGTACAAACGAAGTGCTGGCGCCTTTTCTAGGCCGTACTGTGTAGGTAAAGGTTCAACCATTAACAATTTGTTTTTTATTGACTCTCATGCCCACAGAGCAACGTCTATTCTTGCGAGCGTTAAAAAAGCTTATTTTTACGACTCTTGCGATACTACAGCCCAAACTGATGATGCGTACATCATCAGTCAGGTATGAAAGGTTCAGCTGCGCAATGGGCCGGATCCTGCGGCGGCGTTCATAGCGCTCATGAGTCATACATGGTCTCAAGTACTGGACGACGCAACTGTGTACAGGTAAGTTCAGCACACCCTGCCATCATGCCCGATGAAGAACGTGATGGTTGACAGGTATATGTCACCTGTCTCGTGTTGCGAGAAAAATACACAGAAAACACGTAATTATGACATTAGGGTCGTCGCCTCATGACTTGATAAGATGGGGCTCATAAAGGCCAAGAAGTGGGCGATATGGGCAACGCGCTGTTACAACATTATTAAAGGGAGTGAAGCAGTAACACGTCTCGTTTTGCCAAAATTCGGATACATCAATCTAGGGATCTTCGTTTGGTCCCTAATTGATTTCTTCGTTGACTTGTCAGGTCTTGATCTTAAGTCTCAGACCGCTGACTCCTGTTATACAGCGAAAAATAGCTTTCCTGTAATAAAATATTGACAGCCACAGACATAATAAATTAAATTGACGTTTCGATGATTTGGGAGAAATTAACGTTGTGAGGTTTTAGCAGCTGCAGCACTACCTCTCCGAATTTAGCATTATTCTGCAACGTCACCGTTGACGCTGTAGTTTTTCGCACTACTTCTGGTTTTACCGACACAACGTTAAAAGCCCCGTTCTGCAAAAAGTCCTGGGGTGGTGACGATGTCAGCGTAGTGAGCAAAAATATTATGCAATGCACTTAAGCTCCCCCTTTAAGTATAGGACACAACAGCGTAGCCTATATACAAGCTCAAATGTCAAGCCTCGCTTTAACGCAGTATGAGCGTGCCTGCATGGCCTAGGGGTAATGTGAATGCAAGATATTAGGATTTTTTAAAGACATAAGTGACGCTACGGTGGAAATAATCGCCGGCAGAATAAGCAAGGCTAATCCCACCCGTAGCATACAACAACTGAACTGAACTCAACTCAACTGAATGCAAGGATCTTGGCAGGCTGATTCTGATATCACCCGCTCATATGGAAGGCGAGGTCCGAGATGGCAGCTCCTGCCAAACGCAATGTCAAGCAACCCTACGTCCAGTCATTACGTGGCCATGTCAGCTGGCGGCTATCGCCGGCCAGCCCCATGCTCGTGATATTTCGCTTTCTACGCCGAAGCCGGATTTTAAGTACACGGGACCTTTAACGCTATCGCGTTAAAACATCACCGCCATTTCCTCGGTAGGTGGCAGCTGGCAGGTGACATGGCTGGTTACTGATTGGTCGCCGGGTTGGTTGTATGAAGTCACGAAAGTAAATGGCATGACAGAAGCTGTTCAAAACGGGTTTCTGCCTTGGGATGGGTTATGGGATAGAAATTTAACCTTACAGAGCCCATGGCCTATAAGTAAGACATGCTACTCGTTGGCCATGCAGGCATTCTTATACGACTTGGTTAAAGCGACAATTAGCGTGTATCAGTAGAGGTTGGGTTTTCACATGACTTAGTAATTGAGAGCTCCATGACAATTGATGTCTCAGAGATATTATGGGCATAAAAACGATTATTGTGTATATAAGTGAGCAACAAAGTCGATGCACATGCAAAGACATAAAGTCGATGAAGAGCAAAAACAATATAGAAAGGGAACCGCAGACAAGAACCACAATTTAGGTTACTTCCGACGAAACTTCAGTAAAACTCCACTAACTTCAGTAATTCCACTAACATTACTGCTTTACAGGTCACTTGTACACTCCTAACTAAAGTACGCAGCACCAATTCGGCCTTCCAATAATGCCGCTAAAATAACTCTGATTGGTTCAGAATAAAGCTGTTCGTTTCATTCTCTCAAGATGTTACCGCACCGCCAGCATTACTAACATGAAGGCAAGCTTGTCCCTGCTCTGTCGGTCACTTCGATGGATGTTTTAATTTTGCTTTTTTAATGAGGTTTATCATGATCACTACTTGAACAGCCACTTTATACATATAGCGTTTTCTCAAGCTGATGACCAGAGCAAATTTCATGGGAGTCAATGCCTTACAAATACTTCTTATTATTCTTCCATGCCCCGTACATCAACTGACTGGGACTGCATTCCGAATTTATGTGTCAATAACCGATGTTGATCTTTTTCGCCAGTCTCAATCTGTGATTTTTCTTCGCGATTTCATTTAGTTGCCTTTAACATCAGCCCTTTAATTCTTCTTTTTTGTCATACGTTTTGCTGGTTTTATTGTGTCCTAAGTTCAGTGTTCGAAATTTGTACTACCATTATGCTATGAATAGTTTTGCTAATGTTTGTATTGTGCTCTAGTTCACTGCTTGACGTTTTTGTATTGTATTGCATTTGCTCGCTAAAGCTTTCGCTCTTTGCTTTTCATGCCTTATGTAACGCCACTTCGCTCACTAAAGCTCCGGCAAAAATAAAATAAACCAACCACCAGTCAGTGTGCACCCTGCCGCTGTGTCTCAGCGGTTATGGCACTCGACTGCTGAACGCAAGGACGCGGAATCGAACCCCAGCTATGTAGGGGTTAATTTGGGGAGGAAGCTTGGCAACGAAGCAAGATAAAATTGTTGAAAAGTCAGTAGACTGTCCTTTATCGCTGCCAAATTAGAATAGGTTGCTCCAACTGTTGTGCACCTGAAGTTAACACTGTGATGTCCGATTTTTTAAAGCATAAACTTGCAGACTCCACAGTTCTTTTCGAATTACCGCTGAATGCGTGCGAATGAACGTCATCGCGTTTATGGCTACTAACAAGCAGCTCATAATTAAATGCCTGCGTTTTCTAGCAACCTATTTAAAAGTGCCACAGTGACTAGTATTTAAACATGGCAAACTAACCTTTAAAAAAATAATCTTGTAGCCGATGTGTAATATGCAAGGCCAATCAACAAGGCCAACTTTAAGAGAAGATACAAAAAGGAAAGCTCGTTTGGATTTTTTTTTTCATCAGGCTTGGCCTCTTCAACCATGAATTATTATGTTGAAGGTCATTCTAACTACCATGCTTTTCACTTTTTTTATTTTGCGTACCCTTACTTCTGGTTAATACGAGCTCCTTCTCTTATTACAGCCAGAGTTTTATTGCAGTTCAGGGACCGTCGAGTCTTGGACAAAATTCTGACTTAGTTATTAACTTTTTTTTTTTTTTATAACACAGGAGCAAAAACGCCGAAATGAAAAACGAAAGTAGGTTTCTTACAGGAATCGTCGAGACATACCAAGTTATAACGTCCCAAGCAAGGCCCCAAAAAGAACTGTGCGCTCGTTAATTATCTAAACTGGTAATTATATAAGTTGCATGGCAGTTAGGGTCGCTATTTGTGTGAAGTGACCGAAAATACCTTCAAACGTTTCTCCTGCAGAAAAGGCAGGGTGAATATAAACAGTCGTACCTCCAGTTACGTTATGCGCCCAAAGCGGCTTGTAGAAATTTACTCGATTGATAGTACGAATTGGAATTTTTAGAATTTCCTTGTGCTTCAATATAACATTAATGCGCTCCAGAATTTAGTAAAATGACCAGATTCGCTACATGCGCATTGCAAAACGAATAATGTGTGCCTCTGCTATTTCACAGACACTCACTAGTACACGGCCATATAAAAGCGTATTATGAAAGGCAACCAGACATATATGAGAAATCCCGCTCTAAATTAAGCCGAATGAACCTGTGTGCATGGCCTAGGTTCAGTATATCAGACTGGGATCCAGTGAAGCTGAAGGCATGGATTCCAGACTCACCGTCTCGTCTGAGAGGCCTTCTGCTCAGTTCTTTATTGTTGTTGCTTGCTGATATTTTTTGTAGGCTGCTGCTAGTATAGAGTGAGCTTTGGAGCCGAAGACTAATGTCAAAATGTCACGGATAGAACGAGAACGTCGAGCGATATAAGCGAAGAAAAACAAAAACTTTCTTTTTTTTTATCCACCGCTCTTCGTTCCCGACATCTCCGTTCTGTTGAAATATGCATGACGATGGGTCGCCAAAAGTCGCGAACTAAAAAAGAACAGCGACGAATTTAAGCTCCAGCGGAAGAACATAGATCGAGTCACCGGCTTATCGCAAGAAGAGCACTATGCCCGGAAGAGATTTCTGGCTCTTCACAAAACTGTGGATGCAAAATCCTTTTACGGTTGGCGCTCTGTCTGAAATATATGCTCAACCTTTGATCCCACGATCCAAGCGTGCCGAGGTCTATGCTCAGCTTGCTCTAGTCGTAAAATATAAAAAAAAATAGCAGTTCTTTGTGAAAGACATCACCTGAGGTGGAAAGCCTTTATGCGCTGTGCAAAGTAGCGATGATGCTGCCGTCATCTCTGGAAAGGGCTTTTGAAAGAGCGTGACCTTTTCGTTTATGATCGGCTTAAACGAACAAGTGTTACTAGAAATAATGTTGTGAGCTTCCAGAAATTCTTTTTATTTTTCAGGGAGTAAGGAGGTTTGTATGTCGCATTCGAAGTCGTTTACTCCTGTGCATATGATTTTGCTTAGTCAATGGCATAATTCGGTGCTTACTAGCATTATTCCTATTTTATCTTCTTTGCTGCCTTCAACTAAAACACACTAGATAAAACTTTGATCTTGCTGTTTATTTTGTCGTTGATGTAAGTGGGCGTCTCGAAACACTAGTGAAGGTAGAATTAGCAAGGCGTACTCCAAAATGAGTCGTATGAATGTTGGAAAAAATGTGGACGCTTACGATTCTCGGTAGTGAAAAAAATGATTGCAGCTCTTCGGGTATTTTCTTTTGGCGGTATGCTGAACTAGCAAATATAGGAGAGATGTTTATTTACATATGAGCGGTTAGAGCCTACTACCTATCTTCTCAAATAACCACCCTTAAATATAGGTCGCCTTTAGCGCAAATACATGAGCAAAATACACAAAAGTTCTTTGCAAAATGTTTTTTAACAAGGCATAATTCTCTTAGTTTTTCAGCCCTAGTGTTCATAATGTACCGCAAAGTGCAGTAGGGGATGTTAAAAATGCGGTGATACGGTATTACTTCCAACAAACAACGTCCAGAAACTTGAAACAACTCATATTCATCAAAGATTTCTCGAGACATTTACAGAGAAGCTTCTAACTTAAATGCCACTCCAATATATCTCCGGAAATATTAATACGTTATTGCCTTCATCTATATGAATACGCAGTGAAAGAAAAAAAATCATGTCAGAAGAAGAAGCAATATATTTGTAGTGCAAATATTGCAAGCTCACGGCGATGCACTTTTAATATCACGCGTTCCTCATAGCGTGCATAGTCTATATACTGAGTACATGCAATGGCAGGAATAAACCTGAAAATAAAACTAAGAATAAATACTGGCCTACTCCGACGACTTCGATCCTAGCGCAGTCCTGCTTCCCCTCATAAATAGAACATAAAAACATTTTCTCCCTGGACAGAATTCCTGATTTATCGACGACGAGCAAAACACACAGCTCTTGTGATACACCTCTTGCAGCCATTAATCTTGCTTTTGTTTACGTAACTTTGGCATGACATGGAAATACGGCGTTTGCCATGGAAATAGATTCCGCTCATTTGGAAATGATTTCCAGCAACCAGAGAGTGAAGCTGTGTTTCTCGGCATAGAGTGCAGAGTGGGAGGGCAATATTAGGCCTGAATGTCTGTTATGCATCAGTTTTCGGTCACTGTTCGCTGTCTAGACGCAAGATATGTAATCAGGGTAGCTACCTCGTCGAAATTAATATTTTCTCGATAAGGTGTGACGCAATACACACGCCAAGGCGAATATTTATAGACCACAAAATACATGTTTTATTTCTTATTAGTGCTTGTTCCGAACTACCAACTATAGAAAATTACGAATTCCGGTCGTCTGGCATCTTCCGTAAATCGATCAGCTTCAGTGCTTCTGAAAACAAAATACGAACTCCACGAAAGGACTGGGCCTAGGCCGCTACACTGATCTTTTCACCGTAAGCTATCAGGATTAGGCGTTTTTTGTTCAATAGAGATTTCCTTTTTTTTTTCGCTCTTTGTTATTATTCATTTGTGTTTCCAGTTAGCAATTTTCTCCAGCTACACTTTTCCTACCAGAATTGAGCAATATATTTACTGTCCTTCCGGGTTACTTAGCAGCTGGATTTATCGAATGATCCGACTGACATGCACCATTAAAAAAGACATGCTTCGTTCGTTTAGGGAAGACAAAGAGAACGGCTATTCAGAACTTTTATTATTTTTTCACCTTCAGCCTCGCACTTTATAAATCGAGTTTGTATAACACAACTGGTCACAGAAAATACTTTCTATTTAGGTTATCTTGAACACGTGCTCCCTTGCGCTGGAGACCTTTTAAACACACACTTGCCACCTTAAAACTGAGCGCTGCTAAGGAGTGATCGGCATTCCCCAGTTTCACGACCACCGAGCACGTTTTCTGCTTGCCGGCGCCTAGTTGTACCATTCACTATGAATTTAAGTAATTGCAATAAATAGTTTCTTTAAGAGACCCCGGTGTCTCCCTGAGTACTCTGGTGCCGTAACGAAGACGCGACAACACGCTGGCGTGGCATTTATGCGAAAAGTACTTTGTATTTGAGTTAAGTCTGCCCTTATTCGTTGAACTCCTGCGGTGGACATCACTTAATGATAATGTATAAGCTGGCCTTTATAGAGCTAACATTGCGTCTGAAGTTAGTATTTTGACGACACTTAACTTTATTCTCTCCTCTTGACACTGTCGATGCTATTTAAGGCCTTCTTGGTTTTTCCAGCCGTCCTGGCCTCGTCACAAAAGAAGACGACAGCCTCAGTACACCTGCCAAGCGCGCAGATTGTTCTTCGTGGATGCAGTGCTGAACGCCGTCAGTTCGCTAGTCTTGTTCCCGCCTGGCTCAGCGGGTGCTTTCAAATAAATTTGTGGAGGCCCGACAACGAGTGTGTCTGTGGTTCTCCACAAATTTATTGCGTAGATACTTGCTAAAGGAACGGACAAAAGCTTTCGAATAGAAATGACCGCTAATCTTGATAAAGCCTTGAGGAGAGTGTCACCCGTTAATAATTATAATTTTATTAACGATGCGCTCTATTGGTGTGCACACTTCCAGACATCTTTAGAATGTGTGAGGGTAGCTGTCCAGTCTCAAAGGAGATGTCCTCAACTGTCGTGGCAAACTCAGCCGGAAGGCAACTACCTGTAGGGACAGAAAGAATTGGCTGTTTGGTGCCCAGTTTTCGCCGGTTCAAGCCAGACCAATAGTCCGAGTCAGAGTTAACAAACAACACAAACTTTATACGCAGCAAGAGCCGATACTGAGGAAATCACACTAATAATAATACACAGAGACAAGAAGTTTATAGAAATTAGGCAATGCAAAGCATGCAACTAAATGCTCTAATAACAAACACAGAGTCATTGTCACCGCCGAGTGATGAGCAGGAAGGGACGCCGATGAACGCAAGGCTACGATCTCTCCAATCATCTGGAGCCCTCTGCGCGACGCCATGCGCGCGCTTTCTTCGCGCTTGGCTGACTGAACGAAAATGTGCGTCGATTTAGTGACTGACAGAACGTTAAAACCCAACTAGTCCTCGATAGTCACAGATCGCATGCAAAAATTTCGGAATCATTCATCCGCCTTTAAAGCGTGCTTTACCTACTAACAGAACGCACTAAGAAAAAAAAAACCTTTTAGGAGGGTGAAAGTGTTCACGGAGCTGTTCAAACACCGGGTTACTACCGTAGAAATGTAGAAATGCTTATATGGTTAGGAAATCGGGCAGGCCTGCGTAATTGAGAAGAGAAGAGGAAGTAGCGGGTAGGCATGTAGGAAAGTGTGGGTTCATGTATAGAGATAGCGCTATGCTATATGCGAAGAGTAATAGGAGTCTTGGAACACGTCTAGCTCGTGAAAAATGCTTAAGCAGTAAACTTTAAAGATCGCACAAGACATTTAAGGAATGGTTTGTTACTATGATATTATAGATACGTCTTCGGCGCGGCAATAGCTGAACTTCATAGTGTTGCTCCAGTGCAAATGACGGACTCAACTCGTTAACCGCGTGCTAAATGTATGAACGGAGCATGGAATTGTTTCATTGAAATGGTCACGTAAACAAAATTCCTGTCGTTACGAGAACCTATTGCTCGAGCCACCTTTGTCGCCATCCCATGGTGCTTGATAGCTACCTGATGTCCACGGTGCCAAATTTTTTCAGTGCACAGCTATACATTTCCAGGTGTATTTGCACTCCGTAGAAACAAGTGAGGAAACAAAAACTTTTCGTGATGTACAACGAACTAATTACCTCCGTGTTGAGGATAAGTACGATTGAAAAAAAAAAAAAAGAAGACCATAAAATAATTACTACCAGTCGAAGAAAAAAATATCTTTCACTGCTTGTCCTTTGCTTCACTGAATATTCATTTGCGTAGCAAAGCAATAGCACTTTTCAGATGTAAAATCAAGGATATCGCGCGCAAATATCTCATCAAACGGCAATAACTGCAATAGAGGCAATATTTTCTTTTTCTTCAAAGTTAAGAATTCCTTTAATATGCGTGAGCTAATGTCGCAGCACTATGGTAAATTGAATAAGCGGAGATTTTTCCGAAACGTTGCTGCAGAAACATCCTTCTAGGAGTGAGCTTTATATGGTACAATATGTTCGTATACGGTGTAACAATAAGAAAAAAGAAAAACACTCTAGGTAGTTCATTAGCAGAACTTCGTAATGCCGGAACCGAATCAGATTATTTCCCATCAGAAGTGAAAATTACTGCTTTCGAGATACCATCACTCACATTAAGAGAAATAAACAGCTACTGATGCTTAACGAATCGCAGGTGGGTGTCATTAAGAATCAATTTCATGTGAATTAAAAAAAAACATTAGCTCGCCTAAGCCCAGTTATGGAAGCGAAAACTTTATTAGGCTTTGGTTATGTTTTATGGCTGAGCAAGGTTAGAGTCATAGAGATAACCTACTTACAGAACGGAAGCATGGTTAAGCACGGCCAGTCTTGGTTTGCTGTTGTTTAGCTTCTACATGGCTGTCTGCGAAAGTCAAGGAAACGTACCCGAAGCAGCGGTTCCAGCGCGTGACTCCTCCATGGCTATGTGAGAACCTTAAATACACATACAGCCTGCTCTAGATGACACTGAGGTACCGGGGGAATTCTAGAGGGCGAGGTCCCAGGAAGTAAGCCAGATCGGCAGCGGTAGCAGTGGAGGGAAATAATAGGCATTGGCCTGGAACGCTGTGTGGCATTGTGTAAAGCAAGGTTGTATATTTGTGGAGGTATGTACCGGTGTAAATAAACCTTCCCAAGTGTGTGGAGAGGTAGCAGCATCGGTGATAAATAGAAGCAGCGAGGTAGAAATAGAAGAGGAGGAAGTGGCGAGCGTCAACGGCTCCGCGTGTTACACATCATCATCATCATCATCAGCCTGACTATACCCACTCCTGGGCGAAGGCCTCTCCAATATTTCTCCAATAAACGGTTATGTGCTAGCTGCATCCACTTGACCCCATGTGACCCCATTACACATATGGAGAGAAAAAAGCATGGTACAAGCTCCTGGTGGTGGTGAAAAACTTTATATTTGGGAGCCTTAAGGGAATACATGCTAATGATGGGTCGGCTCTTGGCTGCGTGTTGTGGCCGGAAGCTGGTGCTTCCCAGCGACACCCAAAGCCCAGTCTGTCAGCCGCTTTTGAACGGCCGGGTCAGAGCTGGACACCGCAGCCTCCCATCGCTCGAGGTCGGAGAGTTGCCAAGTGGCTGGAGGGTGGAATTCCGAGCATTTGATCATAATATGCTCAAAATCAGCTTTCGGTGCCCCACACAGGGTGCACTGCGGCGAGAACAGTCCTGGATGGATCAAAGATAAGAAAGCAGGGGATGGAAATGTACGGGACTGAAGCTGGCGCCACGTCACCTGTTGTAGCTTAGTCATAGATTTATGAGGAGGAGGGTAGATGGTTCGTTGATCACGGTAATGGAGAGAGATTTCGTGATAGGATACCATGCGCTCGCGAGCATCTCCCCAGGCAGTGGCAGTCCCTGCTCGGCTGACGTATCCTCGAGCAAAAGAGTGAGTTGCTTCGTTGCCTGGGTTGCAAGTGTGAGCGGGCACCCATATTAGTTGAATAGTGTGAGGGTGTTCGGGTGGGGAGAGGGAGGCGAGGAACCGGAAGGCTGGGGTAGAGATCCGACCGCGGGCGAAGTTCCGTACGGCGGATTTAGAATCGCTAAAGATGGTTGTCGCTCGGGTGGTAGCTATGGCGAGGGCAACCGCCGCTTCCTCCGCCTCCAGGGAAGTGGAGGCAAAAGTTGTACCGGCCGCGACCAGTTGCAAAGAGTTGGAAACAGCGCTGAGGGCGAATGCTGGGCGGGAGGGGTATGAGGCAGCGTCTACGTAAACGGTCTCTGGCTGGAAGCCATAGTGCTTGCGAAGAGCTTCTGCGCGTGCCTTGCGGCGAGTGACAGGGTGCTCTGGATGCATATTTTTTGGCAGGGTATGCACCTTAAGAACGCGGTGTATCGCAGGGGGAAGTGTATGTTTTGTAGAGCAGTGACCGGGAGGTGAGAGATGGATGCGAGCAAGGATGTTCCGGCCGGTGAGGGTAGATGATAATCGCTCCAACTGGGCTGAGCGGTGGGCTTCCGTGAGCTCAGTTAGGATGCCCATGTGAAGAAGGCGTTCATTGGAAGTGTAGCGGTGTAAGTTGAGGGCGGCCTTGTACGCCTGTCGGATAAGGGCGTTAACCTTGTCTTCCTCCACCCGCGTGAGGAAAAGGTAGGGGAGCGAGTACACAACACGGCTCAGGACAAATGCCTGTACCAGGCGTCTGAGGTCATGCTCGCGCATGCCGCGATGGCGATTTGCTATGCGGCGAATGAGGCGGATTGTTTGATGAACCATCACCGTCAGCTTAGTGATGGTTGCGGTATTCTTGCCATTGCTTTGTATCAGAATACCAAGAATCCTGATGTTGTCCACTTCTGGTATCCGGGTGTTGTCAATTGTCAAGAAGATGGGGGGAGGAGGGCCTTTGTCTGTACGACACCTAGGAGGTCGGAGTATGAGAAGCTCCGATTTGGTAGGGGAACAAGCCAAGCCGACATTTGCGGCAAAAGATACTACAATGTCTGCTCCGGCCTGTAATGTATCTTCCATGGCGCCAATGCTACCTGTGGTGGTCCACAGTGTAATATCATCGGCGTATAAGGAGTGGGACAGGGCAGGGATTTGGTTGAGGGCGTGTGCCATGGGGATAAGGGTAATATTAAAAAGCAGTGGAGAGATGACAGAACCCTGTGGTGTGCCAATGCTACCGAGTTTGAAAGATGGAGATGAGAGCCTCACCCCGCAAGGAATACTGCGGAAATGTGTGTGTGTTTTTGTTTAACACATCTTACATCAATAGCTGGCGCATAGACGCATCCCCTGCGCTTTCAGTGAAAAACATACCCTTCTTCATTGGTAGATTTTTGATACACAAGTCATGGTCCCGCGAAACTCGAATGCACACATAAAAGCTCTAACTACTCGTTTCTTAATTTCACATTTCCAAAACTAAGTTTCGTGTTTTTCTGCTCTTCCGGAAGTGTTGAGACCAAATTAACTTTTATTGCTCTGTAACTTCGTCTGACTCAAGCCCATGGCAGTGTTTCTCGCGCTACTCAAAGCCAGCCGACGTCAAGGTACCAAGCAACAAAAAGTGCACGATGGCGGTGAAAATGTGTCAACTAAGATACAATTACGACAATTCGGACTCTGAAATTTGAACCAGCTGTTGAGGTATATTTTGGCTATCCCATACATTAAGGTAACAAATTCGAGAATGTGTATATATTCTGAATGAAACCATCCAATATTCGGTGACGGTAAAGAAAGCGTTGGGGATTATTTGTTTACTTTTTACTTTTGGCCTGATTTGGTACTGTAGTCATATTTAAGAAGAAATAAAAGTAAATACAGAGCAGAGCAACCCCAAAAACGACCGAATGATGTCACTTCGGATCCAAGGTCACCCTTTGAACATAACAGTTATCCAAGTCTATGCACCGACCACTACTGCTGAAGAAGCTGACGTTGAGAAATTTTATGCAGACCTACATGCCTTTTAGACCGCATCCCATCATCAGACGTCGTTTTTCTCATAGGAGACTGGAATGCTAAGGTAGGGAGTGAAGAAATATCCGGAATTACAGGCAATTTCGGTCTTGGTGAGCCAAATGAAGCTGGGCAGAGGCTAGTAGAGTTTTGTCAAGAAAACAACCTGACCATAGCGAATACTCATTTTCAACAGCACAAGAGGCGCCTGTACACATGGACTTCACCCGACGGTCTGTACAGGAATCAGATCGATTATATTATTTGCAGGCAGAGATGGAGAAGCGCTATACAAGCAGTCAAGACAAGGCCTGGGGCCGATTGTGGCACCGATCATCAGCTTCTTGTTGCCAAAATTAAGCTTCGATTGAGGAAAACGCAGAAAACTAGAAGGCCTTTCAGGTATGATCTGGATCAAATTCCATTAGAATATGCTGTGGAAGTGAGGAATCGATTTGAAGAATTAGATCTAGAAGACAAAGAGCCCGAAGAGATGTGGACTGATGTTCGTGATATAATACGAGAAGTTACTACTAAGGTAGTTCCAAAGCAAAAGAAATGCAAGAAAGCAAACTGGATATCTGAAGAGGCTTTGCAAATAGCTGAGGAAAGGAGGACGGCAAAAGTTATGGGGGAAAGAGAAAGATACAAGGTTCTCAATGCGGATTTTCAGAAAATAGCAAGGAGAGATAAGAATGCTTTTCTGAACATACAGTGCCAAGCAGTTGAGGACAACAGCCAATTAAGGAACACAAGAGCTCTGTATAAGACAATCAAAGATATCAAAGGAAGCTTCTGTGCCAAGCTGGGCGTGATAAAGGACAAACGAGGCGAGGACCTCACTGAAGCCTCAGAGATAAAGAAGAGGTGGCAGGAATACACAGAAGAACTGTACAAGAAGGACCCGAATGTGCAAACCCAACATAAGACGGTTGTGATTCTGATTTCGAGCAGGGCATCCTGAAGAGTGAAGTCGGATGGGCCTTAGCCAGCCTTGCTAAGAACAAAGCTAGCGGAATTGATGGCATTCCAGCTGAGTTGCTTCAAAACCTCAACCGTGACGCTGTTAACATTCTACATACATTATGTCAGAAGATTTGGACAACCCCGCAGTGGCCACAGGATTGGAAGAGGTCAGTTTACATCCCCATTCCAAAGAAAGGCAGTGACAAAGATTGTTCCGACTACCGCACGATCGCGCTTATTTCGCATGCTAGCAAGGTGATGCTGAAAATCCTCCAAGGTAGGCTGCAGCAGTATGTGGATCGGGTGCTTCCGGACGTGCAAGCTGGGTTTCGCAAGGGCAGAGGAACTAGAGACCAAATTGCCAACCTTCGCTGGATCATGGAAAAAGCAAGAGAGTTCCAGAAACCCATCTACTTCTGCTTTATTGATTATGCGAAAGCGTTTGACTGCGTAGATCACAGCAGATTGTGGCAAGCTCTCCAAGAGATGGGAGTTCCAATTCACCTCATCGGTCTCCTCAGGAACCTGTATGAAGGGCAAGAGGTCACAGTCAGAACTGGGCATGGTCTTACTGATTGGTTTCCGATTGAGAAAGGAGTGAGGCAAGGCTGCATACTGTCGCCCTGCCTATTTAACCTATATGCAGAGTGCATCATAAGGAAGGCCGGTCTGGACGAGTCTTCAGCTGGAGTGAAGATTGCTGGAAAACGTATCAACAACCTTAGATATACGGATGATACCACTTTAATGGCAGAAAGTGAAGTGGAACTCAAGAGACTTCTGATGCGCGTACAAGAAGAGAGTGAGAAGTTTGGGCTTAAGCTGAATATTAAAAAGACAAAGATCATGGCGTCTTGCCCTATCAAGTCCTGGAGCATCAAGGGACAAGAAGTGGAAGCTGTGACAGATTTTCTTTTCTTGGGCTCGAAGATTACCTCGGAAGGAGACTGCAGCCATGAAATTAGGAGACGCCTGCTTCTGGGAAAGAGAGCAATGGTTAGCCTTGACCGCCTAGTAAAGAGCAGAGACATTAGTCTGCCAACCAAGATCCGTATAACTCGTGCTATGGTCTTTCCAGTTGTGATGTATGGGTGCGAGAGTTGGACCGTGAAAAAGGCTGACCGCCGAAGAATTGACGTGTTTAAATTTTGGTGTTGGCGAAGACTCTTGAGAGTTCCTTGGACTGCGAGAAGATCAAATCAGTCGATATTGTCGACCATAAACCCTGACTGCTCATTGGAGGGTCAAATTCTAAAGTTAAAGCTCAGCTACTTTGGTCATCTGATGAGAAGAGAGGAGTCGC